>CABHPH010148909.1:43067-66490 GCA_902168325.1 Peromyscus nudipes | reverse complement strand
TGTGTGTGTGTGTGTGTGTGTGTGTGTGTGTGGCACGTTAAACCAGCGGTTTCAGCCTTTATTGCCGTCATTGCCATAAATGTGGTTATACCACCCTGACATGGACTACACAGCCCAGGTGTAGTGACTCGGAAGTCAGTCCCTACTGACCCTCCTGGAGCCTCGGATCGTCAAACCGCCGTTTCTCGGAGTCCTTCTCTGTTGTCTGTTGGAACCCTTTCTTTCTTTCTCGGTATCTCCTTCCTTCCCACGTGTTCACATTAGCATGCAGAGGTAACATATTTAGATTTGATTTTTTTTTTCTGCTTTTCTGGGACGTCTAGCCTGGTGGGTGTTGGTGGAGGTTTGATCATACTTTTTTTTACTTATATTGAAAGGAGAGGGAATAGATGCATCCTTAAATATGTTCACAGTGTCCGATGCCCTCAACAGAGCAGACTGAGTCAGCAAACCAGAGGTGGGATAGGAAAACCCCAAACTACCCTGTAACCACAGGCTAGGGGAGAAGCCTGGGCCCCAGACCCTACCGGCTTTTCCAGCTTGGGATTCTTTGCCGTGAGCCTGGACAGCTGATTTCCTCTCTTCTGGCTGACACTGGTGTTGGCTTTTCATCCCGCTGCTGACCTCTACGTATTGAGTGCACATCCATTTCACACAGTGAATATTTTTAAGTGCAGGTGCCCAGGCCCAATTCCCAGATTCTGATACAGCATCAGAGATTTGATGAATCAGCACATGAGAATTATTTTACTCAGCCAGTAAATATGTTCTGTGTGTCTTCTGTGCACCAATCGTGGCTCTAGGAACTGGGAAAGAATCGCTTCTTTCTTTGTGGTAGAGGCTCTTTACCTTGGCAGTAAAAAGAAAAATAAGTAAATAAAAAGAAGAAACAAAAATCTCTGGTCCTGTAAGGTTTAGGTCTATTGGAGTAAGATGACAATAAATAGAACCATTGAATAAATAATTCAGCATGTAAAAGTAGTAAGTGCTATGGACAGAAATGGAGAGAAGGACTAGTGGGTGGGACACATATCTTTTCCATAATGTCTTCATTTGCTTAAATCTTAAATCTCTCTTCCCATTTTGGGGACTGCATTGCCTAACTCTTACCCCAGTTGCTTCCTTTACTGGGCAATTTAAGTGGGTGTTTGCTGACACGAGACAGGATTCTGACTCTGGTTTTATTAGTTCAAAGAGAATGTCACAAGCCCCTCATCTGACCTCTCACAGCCTGCCTCTTTCAAAACCCTTCCAATTTATCCATTATCCATCAGCAGAGATGAAACACTGTTTGCTCTGTTTGATAGGGGTGTGTGTGTGTGTGTGTGTGTGTGTGTGTGTGTGTGTGTTATGGTGGTGTTTATGCACAGGAGTGACTGGGGAGAGTGAGTCCTTTCCTGAAGTCTGGCTGTGGACTGAGGGACTATGGAACCAGGTGCTATAATTAGCATCCTAGATGGAATGGTAAGATCCAAAGAGCCTCCATCCTTTGCTGTCCTCTCTGTGTTTAGAGGAGCTCTGATGTCCATGCATCAGCTGTAGATAAAGGTTTGCATTTGCTTTACTGTTGCCTTAGAAATAGATTAATTGCTTAGCTTTGAAGGGGTCAGTCAGCAAGAACATGAAAGGGAATTCCAGGTCCCTAGGAAAGCAAGTCAAGGAGTTCCTTGGAATAACACCAACTGCCAATCAACAGAATGTGATTGGTCCATCTAGTGAGCTGGGCTGGTGGGAATCCAGCATATTCCTTTCCTCTGAGTCAGGTACTCTTTGACAGTCAAAACTGGCTACAGCCTCCAAAGGGAATAAGTACTCCACTTATCTTTGTGGTAGAGGCTCTTTACCTTGGCAGTTTGATGAGCATCCATTTGCTCGTGTTTCTGTTCCTTACACCTGTAACTCTCCTTTTCTATCTGTGACTGGCTTACCTGTACCTGGTTGGCTTTTCACTGTCATTGGTCACTACTGTTCAGCTCTGTAACCTGTATGTGATACTGGCGTTTTGCTTTAATTTAAAATACACAGGATATAGAAAATACTCCAGATATTCTTCACCTAATACTAAGAACAAATTTGGATGGTGTAATGGATGTTTCTAAGGGATCCTTGGCTATAGTTGATCTGAATCCATCATAATCAACCTACACTTGTGCTAGTATTCAGTAGATTGAGCAAGAATATAAGAAAGTCTGGAGGGAAACAAGATTTATATTTGCTTTTCTGTGGTCTTAGATTATCTCCGTGTTCAATTTCTATGGAAGCATGTCCAATGTGTGTAGGGAAAATGAAATAGAAGTAGTTAAATGATGAAGAAAAAGACCCTGGATGAAGGGAGACAATAGGTGCCAGAAAGGAACTGCCTCCTACATAACACCTATTCATATCCTAACGAGTATTTGCATTTGGTATTAATTTAATGGAGACAGACACTGAAGTCCAGAGAGTTCTTTCCAGCTGCAACACTGCCAGTGAGTTACATCAGTGTTTCGTAGCTGCCGATTTCACAGATTATCGCAACCGTCCCCTTTTGAAAATCACTGTGATGTTTTTAGGTCACCTCCGAAGCCCCTCACTGCCCCTCCTCTGTCTTTGCGGATGCGGAGGATCATGATGATGGATTCGCACAGCTCCACCTGCCTTTCTACATCCGTTAGCCTTCTGGCTAAGAACAGTGTCAGATATGGGCTACAGCAGGGATGGCGGGCAGAGCTTCTTGTTGGCGGACCTGAGAGTGCCCTGACAGTGTACACAGGAAGTGGTTGCCAGGCAGTTGCTTAAAGGCTAGGGCGTGCAGGGCAGCTGTCTCTAGGAACATGCCAGCTCTTGTGCTGTCCTTGATGCTTGTCTGCTTCCGTGTCTAATCCATAGGAGGAAAATCCAGGCTACTGGGAACCTTCCAGGAGACTGATGCTAATTCAGTCCTCCTTACTCCAAGGGGTTTTCTGCAGGGCTAGTTCAAGCAGAAATACAACTGTTGTCAACTAGTGCTTTATCTACTATCAAGAAGATAATGATATTACTCTTTAAACAAGATCTGGGTTTAATCTTCATTCAAGAGTTCACTATGTATGACTTTCACCAAGGACTAACCTGCCTGTGCCTCAGTTAACCCACTCTGAAATAGAGTTATATTTTCCATGTGGAGTTAACCTGACTAAGCTTCATTTAGCCCATTTTAATATAGAGCAAGTGTCAGGGTACCAAAAAGTTCCAGAGGGGTGCTAGTTGCCTAGGTTGTCATGGAAACCTTAACACTAGGAGGGTCTAACACAGAAGTGGTTTTTGTAACTATTATAAATAATTGATACATATAAATAACTTAGCATGATGTTTACAACAGTGTTTATATAGGGAAAGTCTTAGTCTCAGGAAGTGGTCCATAAGTTGCTCCTGTGCTTTAAAAAATATGAAGCTCAGTAGGAAAAAATGGCTAGTCTGGGGCACAGAAAACAGTCTGGAATAGCTCAGAGATAAGCCAGTGTTGTCTTTTCAGCAAGCAGGAAAAACTACATCCCGGAACTCAGAGAGATCAGGTCTTAAAAGGTCTTCAGCAGACCTTAGGCATTTAGTCACTGATTATAGGGAAATAAGCAAGAGAAAACCGATAAGGAATTTTAAGGTGGTTGAGAATATCTTCTTTGCTTTGTAGAAGTTCATACTGACTGAAGTATGGAAAGTGGAGTGCTAGATTTGACAGTAATTTGGAGAGGATCTGTTTCCATTCCTATCAAGGCCAATACCTCCATACTCCAGAGTCCTATCTGTCTGATTCACTGCTCTCACCCTACTGGAATCTCTGTGGTTCTAGACACACTGAGCCAAGTATTGTTATTTTTAGGACCTTTACCATTTGAAGTTGGCTGGAACCCTCCTCATGTAGGTATCTACAAGGTGTGATCTCTTTCTTCCCTTTGGACTTTGCTCAAATATTACCTCATCTTTGAGCACCTAATGTAAAACCAGGCATGCCTCTTGTGTATACACATCAGTGCACAAGCAGCCTGTTCTTAAATTAATTCTTCTCTGCTCCACTATGACACATTTTAATAGCCAGTATTTGTTTTTTATTTCTTTGTTACCTCTGCATTAGAAAAGGAATGAATGAAGATGGAGATTCGTGTTTTAGTCTCTGGTGAATCCTCAGGACAGAAAGAAGAAGTGATTGTGAAGTTCATATTAAACAAATGTGCGTGGCCTAAGTGGATCCACAAGTTGCAATTAGATCTTTCACTCCTCTTGCTAGCTGGTTGAATGTCACTTCACTGTAGGCAAAGATTCTCCAATCCACACAAGATCTGCAATGATTAAACAGATGGACAGACTGATTAGGAACTTTTGCATGCTTTGTGTGTGTGTGTGTGTGTGTGTGTGTGTGTGTATATCAATATATATATCAGCCTTTTATTTAAATTAGATGTCTGATGTCACAACCAGGTCTTCTTTAGTGTGGAAGAAATGTTTAAAAAAACTCATCAATTATGAGCTAGAAGGGACTCCTGGCTACAGTAGGATCCAAGGGGTCTGCTGCTACATGCTGGGCAATGGATTCTCTTGGGCCTTGCTGTGATTTTCTTCACCAGCCATCCGTAACACACATGGGTCAGAAAACATAGGCAAAAGTGGAGTGGCTTACAGCCACACTGGAACAGTGAGGCTATCTGACTTTAAATTAAGTTTCCACAGGTGACACGGAGTTCTGACTAGGACTTCTTTTCTATCCATGCTTTGTGAATGCCATAAATGGTCCTTCCCTGAGCCATTCCAGATGACTGTTAGAGACCTTCTCTTGCATTTACCCCAAATCCCAGGCCCTGGAGGCAGAGATGATACAAAGTTTCAGCTGAGTTTTGCATGAGCCAGTGGGTGAATTTAGGACCTTGGTGGCCCAGCTGACAACTTCACTTTTACCATTCTTTGTCTTGCTCAGTGACTTGTTGCCACCTCCTTAACTGCCAAGAGCTCTTCAAAATATGTATACTTTGTGGCCACAGTTGTTATGCTCCGTGAGCTAATTTAGGTGGAATCATTACTCCTGTACTTTTTTTTTTTTTTTTGGTCACTTGAGCCAGTTATAGAATGAATGTGTGTTTTGGAATGACCATGGAAAGTATGACATTGACACTGAGAAGGAACATTTCGTGGCTGATTCACAGCCTTCCAGGCTCTTCCACACAGCTCAGTCCAGGCCTGGTTATCTCTTGTTCCTGTTGCACAAAGCCGGCTTCTTCCAAAGCAGGCTGTATACCCAGATGTGGAGAGCTGTGCTTGAAAAGCCATGTGATCATCTGACAATCTATCAAGAGATCCCACTTGCTGAAATTGAGAAGAACGAGTGCTCTAATGAAAGCATGCTTGTAAAAACTGTACCTAAAATGTGGGAATACTGCATTTTCAGCGGAATATTTTCCCTCGCAAGAACAAATACTTCTGAGTTTTGATTGCCAGCAAGCTTGAAGATTTCTCTGTTTCCAAGGAAGCTTGGAGCAGTGGGATGTGATTTTACAAAGCACAATAAAGGTGTACTCCAAAATTTAAGATAATCAACATGCCTTGTAGTCAGAAGATTTTTTTCAGAATCTGAATTTCAAGATGTGAATCTTAATAAGGTGGTTTTGTCAATGAAATAGTTTCCAAAGATAATGTACTAACTCAAATGTAAAAGCAAATCCACTTGAGCAACAAGGAAGAAATTACTTAATGCTTCAAAAGTTTTGCTTTTGGTTTATTGTTGGCTGTTAGTATGCACCAGTGTGTGCTCAATAGAGCTACACTGTAATGGGACTTGTCATTTCCAGGAAGTTAATTGTGTATTTGCTTGGTGAATGGGACTATACGTAGAAAATCTACAAACAGATAGATTGAACTATAAATTTTACAGAAGAGTGTTTAGTCACTGGTGGATTCTTAGAAAATGATTCCCCAGAGATTTTGTGATGGCCAAACATATACTAATATAAACAAGTTATTAATGATGATTAGGTACTAATTATGCGATTTCTTTTCTTCCCCCTCCTACCTCCCTGTTAGGTTGGAACATTTGGAAGTCACATTGTACAACATGCTGCGATTACATCTCTCGCCGACTGTTTCAATGGGCTTTCGTCTGGTAGCTATGGTGGCTCTCTTGTTTTCCCATGTTGACCATATAACTGCGGATACAGAGTCGGAAACAGGGGGAAATGAAACCACTGAATGTACTGGCTCCTATTACTGTAAGAAAGGGGTGATTCTGCCCATTTGGGAGCCCCAAGACCCATCTTTTGGGGATAAAATTGCTAGAGCCACTGTGTATTTTGTGGCCATGGTCTACATGTTTCTCGGAGTTTCTATCATTGCCGACCGATTCATGTCCTCTATAGAAGTCATCACATCTCAAGAAAAGGAAATAACCATAAAGAAACCCAACGGAGAGACCTCCAAGACTACGGTAAGGATCTGGAATGAGACCGTGTCAAACCTGACCTTGATGGCTCTGGGATCTTCCGCTCCCGAGATTCTCCTGTCAGTCATTGAAGTCTGTGGCCATAACTTCACGGCGGGGGACCTTGGTCCCAGCACCATTGTGGGAAGTGCTGCCTTCAACATGTTCATCATCATTGCACTTTGTGTCTATGTGGTCCCCGATGGAGAGACAAGGAAGATTAAGCATTTGCGTGTGTTCTTTGTGACAGCAGCCTGGAGTATCTTCGCCTATACCTGGCTTTATATAATTCTGTCGGTCATCTCTCCTGGTGTTGTGGAGGTCTGGGAAGGGTTACTTACCTTCTTCTTCTTTCCCATCTGTGTTGTGTTCGCTTGGGTAGCAGACAGGCGGCTTCTCTTTTACAAGTATGTCTACAAGCGGTATAGGGCTGGCAAGCAGAGGGGGATGATTATTGAACATGAAGGAGACAGACCAGCTTCCAAAACCGAAATTGAAATGGATGGGAAAGTGGTCAACTCTCACGTTGACAATTTCTTAGATGGTGCGCTGGTTCTGGAAGTCGATGAGAGGGACCAAGATGATGAGGAAGCGAGGCGTGAGATGGCAAGGATTCTGAAGGAACTTAAGCAGAAGCATCCAGAAAAAGAAATTGAGCAATTAATAGAATTAGCCAACTATCAAGTCCTAAGTCAGCAGCAAAAAAGCCGAGCATTTTACCGGATTCAAGCTACGCGCCTGATGACCGGAGCTGGCAACATTTTGAAGAGGCATGCAGCTGACCAAGCAAGGAAAGCTGTCAGCATGCATGAGGTCAACACAGAAGGGTCTGAAAATGACCCAGTCAGCAAGGTCTTCTTTGAACAAGGGACATACCAATGTCTAGAGAACTGCGGTACTGTGGCTCTCACCATTATCCGCAGAGGGGGCGACTTGACCAACACTGTGTTAGTTGACTTCAGAACAGAAGATGGTACAGCCAATGCTGGGTCTGATTATGAATTCACCGAAGGGACTGTGGTCTTCAAACCTGGGGAGACCCAGAAGGAGATCAGAGTCGGCATCATTGACGATGACATCTTTGAAGAGGATGAAAACTTCCTCGTGCATCTGAGCAATGTCAGGGTCTCTTCCGAGGCTTCAGAAGATGGCATCCTGGAAGCCAACCATATCTCTTCCCTTGCTTGTCTTGGGTCACCCTGCACGGCAACTGTAACCATTTTCGATGATGACCACGCAGGCATCTTTACGTTTGAGGAACCCGTGACTCACGTGAGTGAGAGCATCGGCATCATGGAGGTGAAGGTGTTGAGAACATCCGGAGCACGCGGGAATGTTATCGTTCCCTACAAAACCGTTGAAGGGACGGCCCGAGGGGGTGGAGAAGACTTTGAGGACACCTGTGGGGAGCTCGAATTCCAGAACGACGAAATCGTGTAAGTTACTTATACGTGCGTGTGTGTGTGTGTGTGTGTGTGTGTGTGTGTGTGTCAATAGTTTTGTGCGTGTGAACATCCATTGTTCTAACAAATGGGATTCAAGAAACCACAGTTATTAAGTCACAGTACTTTCAAAATAACAGATCTCTCATAGGTGTTTCTTTTCAATGTGCACAACACATAAGATCTTAATTTCATTTTCTTACTTTTGCTCTTTTACGTATTTTGTATGCATTGTAGAGCGTGATAAAATGTGTAACACAATCTAGTAGATTACTTGAGATGGGTTGAAAATTTTTATTCTCTTATGAATCCTGTAGAGCACGTATGTGTATACATAGCACATAGATCCCGAAAACAGATGTTTAATACATCACAAAACTTGCTAACTCCATTGCTGTGTACAAATCTGGAAAAGACCAAAAATGAAACACCTCTGAGAAAATCTCAGCTACCAGGGTTGACTGAATGTTTCTATAACTTTTATTCGATATTGTGTATGAGAACGCATATGTGTATGATACTTGTAGGCTAATGTTGAATTATGACGTATGATCAGTCCTGCTTCTTCAAGGAGATTCCAGTTTACTTATTTATTTCCCAATCTGGCTTTATTTTATGTGATTATGCAAACCTTTTTACCCTAGTGATACACAACAGAGACAGAAATAAGATTCCTACCAAGCATTCTCCTAGATGAGGAGTGGGGACAGAGATGAAGAGGTGAAAACGATTGACTCTTTCCTCTTCCTTATTAATGCTTTGCCTTGTCATGCTGCCTTGCTGTAACACTGAGTAGCCAATTATGAAATGATTGTTCTAGCCTAGGAGACAGTTTTGTATTCAGCCCTCCAGAGTAAGCTGTGAAGAGGACAGGATTAAAAATGAAGGAAGGGAAGGACAAAAGAGAGGACAAGGTAGCATCTACAGTACATCCAAGGACCTTATAATGAATAACAGTGTTGATTGAAGCATTGACAATTTAGGAAACTAAGGAAAGAAAAATACGTTCCTTGCAGTGAATTCTAAAACTGGTTCAAGTTTGTGCTACCAGCAGGTAACGAATTCGAACAGTGAGTGTGTGTTCACCAAGAATGACATCCCTACTACAGAGTCTGCAAAAAAGAAAGCAAAACTATGGGGATGGGCAGAGGGGTTAGATTTCCCTGGTAGGGCTTTCTGGGGTCCTTAGTTTTCTTTGATGTTGTACAATAGAAATAAGTGGTCCTTGCATTCAATTACATATTGAAATTAAAGAAATGAGGGGTTATGCTCATCATCTTGTAGTGTATGGAGCTGGGTGGTGTTTGAATTAGTATCTATTTTATGTTGTTAAGATTCTACCTATATCTTATTGGTAACTGCATTTTATGGAAATAGACTGTGGTAGCAAATTGATATCTTATACACTCAAGAAAAACCTCTTCAAGGGACTTGTAATGACTATGATCATGTCCACATTAACACACCTCTGTTTTATTTTTCCACTTGCTGTTTCTCCCCCACTAAATTTTCTAATAACTTCAGTTATGGACAGCACTCGTAATCCCTATAGAATTTTAATGAACTCCAAAGGTAACCCTTAACTATGCCAAAGCTGGTGAGTGTTTTGTTCATTTGTTTGACACAAGATACTTTCTCTTAAGGGAAAAGCATTGGGAGAAAGCATCTTTCTCCATACTTTCTGGAGTTAAGCTTGCTCCATTGACTCTGTTACCTGAAGTTTTTACCAAGCCATAGATAAGCAATCTTCAGTTTGGTGGCATAAGCAGAAGAAGGTCTCAAAAGTTCTGACTGACAGTGGTTTGATGGAATAATATTCTGCCAAGCTTCACTGAAAACATTCATTCAGTTCAATTCAATTGATTTTATTCTTGCTAAGGCAGGACTATGCCAAACTCCATCTTTACAAATTGATGTTTCCTTTGAAAATTTGTAAGACTTGGTAGAACTGGTGAACTTTCATAAGAATTGCTACCTTTTTTTTTGTGTGTGTGTGTGTGTGTGTGTGTGTGTGTGTGTGTGTGTGTGTGTGCATATGCACTTGTGTGTGTGGAGGACAGAGGCCAGCCATGGGTGTCATTCTTCAGAAGCATTCTATCTAGTTTTCTGAGACAGTCTTTCACTCATCTGTGGTTCACTGGTTAAGGTACTCTTAGATCATTTGGATGGACAGCAAGCATGTGCCCACAGATTCACCTTTCTCCACTTCCTAGGTGCTCTGCTCATCACCCAGCTGAATTTTTACAGATTCAGGTCCTAAGGGTCTCTCTCTCTCTCTCTCTCTCTCTCTCTCTCTCCCTCTCTCTCTCTGCAGTCCCTCAATTTTATACATCAACCACTAGTGTATAAAATTCTTACTGGATTATATTATTTATAGTGAAAGGAGAAATATTAAAAATGGAAAGGCATTTTTTTATAAGTAGAATGAAAGTATGGTCCTACATTCCAAGCATTTTAATCTTAAAAAGGTTTTAGCATGACTTTGTAGCATTTCATTGCTACCAGGAATTTGCAGGTGCTGAGTAGGCATGTTGGCTCTACACATCCCTTTGTGTGACTAAGACTTAGCCTCGAGCTAAGCACCAAGAACTTAAATGAAACATAGGAAATAAAAGCATTACTAAATATATGTAGCTGTGCTGGCTTCCCAGCAGTTTAGAAATACTAATATTTTCTCGTCTTCTTTTTGTAATGGATCTCCTTTCCTTAGACGATGTTCTCCAAAGCTAGGTCCACATGTCAGATCCAGAGTAAAGGGACTTTCTCATCATGTCATGGAGCTGGATGTGTGCACTCAACCTAGGTTGTTGTTAAGGGTGAGTTTCTCGCTTATGCAATTGCAAACCTGGTTTTGAGAGATGGCTTTCTTTTAAACCTACAGTACACAGACGGGGCTGTTGACACAAGGGAGTTTCATTGAGTACTTTGAAAAATGTTTTTTATTTGTTTAATGCTGTGCACAAAGCCTGAATTTATTATTCTTTCCAAAGCACCATAAGGAGATTCATAGCAAAGCTTAGACTTAAAGGTTATCTAATTTCATGGGTCCATTAACCATGGTTGAAATAGGGTCCAAGCTGATCATCGGTAAAGACAGAGGCCGTATACTTTTATTGATTGTTTGATTTCTAGAACTAAAGAGATCTTAATCATCGCCTGTTCCTTTTGAACATTGCTTTTCTATGGATAAAGGTTTTAAATATAGGTATGGAGTGTCATAACAACAGCAATGGTGTTTTAATTATGTGGAACCACATCTACATAAATGTAGAACAGTTCTGAGAACATAATTCAGTCTAACATTATGTTGTTATCTCAACATTTAGTGGTTTCTATTGGAAATGCATCAACTTTGTATATATATATATGTGTGTGTGTGTATATATCGGCGTGTGGGTGGGTGCATGTGGGTGCATCTGCATGTGTATGCATATGCTTGTGGAGGCCAGATGTTAATGTTGGTCTTCCTGCACTCTATTTTTTGAGACAGACTCTCTCACTGAACCTGGAGCTCACCAACTGGCCAGCCTGGCTGTAAAATGAGTTCCAAGGGTTCTTTTGTCTGGTTTCCTGGTGCTGGAGTTGCAGATGTGCATCGCCATTCCTTTTCTTTCTACATGCTGCTAGGGATCCAACCTTACGTCTTCATGCTTGTGTGGCAGACCTTTTGCCAACTGAGCCCTCTCCTCAACTCTAAGTATCAACATTTTTATTTGTAGTCAAAACACTTAGATCTCGGCCAGCCGGGCGGTGGTAGCGCATGCCTTTAATCCCAGCACTCGGGAGGCAGAGGCAGGCGGATCTCTGTGAGTTCAGGGCCAGCCTGGTCTCCAAAGCGAGTTCCAGGAAAGGCACAAAACTACACAGAGAAACCCTGTCTCGAAAAAAAAAACCAACCCCCCCCAAAAAAAACACTTAGATCTCCCTCCCAATCCTTTGTCTTGCTTTTAAGTGTTGAAGATGGCATTTAAATATTTAATGAAGTGTTTGTACCTAGTCGTTCATATTCATATGTAAATGGCTTGAGTTGTTTCATATTGACCTTTTCTAACATCAAATATATAGTTGGGTATAAATACTGATAAGTAATAATTGTTATTATAGTATCTAATAAAATGTATTATCAAGAAAACTCTTAAAACTATACTGTAAAAATCAACTTAAGAGACGGGCGGTGGTGGCGCACGCCTTTAATCCCAGCACTCGAGAGGCAGAGGCAGGCGGATCTCTGTGAGTTCGAGGCTAGCCTGGGCTACCAAGTGAGTTCCAGGAAAGGCGCAAAGCTACACAGAGAAACCCTGTCTCGAAAAAACCAAAAAAAAAAAAAATCAACTTAAGGGATGTAATTAAAAGCACATGCTTTTGTATAAGCTCAGTCAATGATAGTGTAAGCCCATGCCAAGCAATCTTAACTTTCAGTAGGGAATTCTGTCTAATGTTAATAGCTAATGAAAAAAATAAATTAAAAATGCACTGGTGTGATTTGTGGTCGAGAGATGATAACCACACATGTAAAATGCAGCTGATGGTTATTCTCTAATGATGCTAGTTTAGTGGAAATAATTATAACAAAATACAATCTGGTCTTCCAAAATCTATTATTAGCTTAACTGTTCTGGGAAATGTTAAGGTTAATTAATTAATGTAGATACAAATCAAATTTAATTACTTAGTGGTGGCCCAATAATAATACCATTTTGGAAGATAATTTAAGAGATTATGATTGTTTATTGTTTTATATTTATATTTATATATGTATATATATATAAATAAAATGATGAGCTGAGAAAACAAAAATGGTTGGAATATTTACTTAGCATATAGCTTGGCAAATCATTTTATGGGCACTTCTGAGACATAATATAGTGTAATAAATGATGAGTTAATCCAGTTTAATTTATTATTAAAGTTTTAGGTATTGTGTATAACTTTATTAATTCTAAGTAATATTCATGACATTTTAGAAAATATAGCACTCCAAAAATAAATCTTTACATACATTTTTAATACAGATTAGAAAATAAATAAACATTAATATTATATAAGTTCTACATTATTCTTATTCTTATTTCTTCTACTTCTACTATTCTTACTATTATTGCATGTCAAGAAAGATAAAAAAACTTGGCTTTTAGTTATTTATATTGCCAGTATTATTACCTTGCTGTGTGGGATTCCATGGGATATAAACCTAGATATAGGAGATGCTGATTCAGTTTTGAGACTAAAAACAACAAGTAATACATTAAGACCTCCATATGTAATAAGTCAGCTAAAGCAAAGATATCAAGAAAACCTGATACGATCCAAACAGACCAACAGGTGTATGCCAGTAAATTGGAAATGACAAAAAAAAAAATACTGCAATAGATATCTTTACACAAGAACAATTAACATGCACTGACTTAAATCTGGCATGTTCTAAAGAACTTACTTTTAACAGAGTAATTTTATCTCCTGCATTCAGACTATTGAAAGAATGGGTTAATTTATTTGTGGTTATTTTTTTCATAGGTCATTTACTAATGTAATACATTTAGATGGAATAATTTGAGCACCTCAGTGACTTTCTGCATTAGTGGATTATCCTCTCAGACGAGAATATTTATCCTTTTTAGAGCCAATCCCACATGTAAGCCTAAATTATAATTATACAAGATGCTGGTGTGAATACGTATGTTTTATGAATTTATAACTATTATAAAAATAGGATTTGGTCATAGGCAAAACAGTTACGAATTGTAATTTCATATTGCTAGAAGCTTAAGTTGATTAGGTATGAAGAATTTCTTTACCATGTAACCAGATTGTTGTACATGGTGGTGTAATCTCATTTCCCCAGAATTCATTAGAGTCTGAGGTTATAATATAGTTATAGAAAGAAATTTTACCATAGAAAATGAGGTCATTTCACAGGTTAGACACATTAAGTTGTTTCAGTTAGGGGCTCATCTCATCACCCAAGGCCTTTTCATAGGAGACTTGTGTACTTCACAATTTTTATACATTTATCATGATATTGTTCCAATACCTATGAGACATTGAGGATGAAAAATTGAACCTCAAAGAGAGTTGAAATACTCCAAAGTACTAAGAAATGATAGATCCAGGATTTGAACCCCTTTGAACCAAATCTAAGATCTCACTTAAGTCCCCCTCTATGGTTGTCTATAGCTTCTAATGAAAATGTACAAGATTTCCAGTGAAATGCCTTCAGTGACTTATTTTACTGTTTATGGGGTAGTCTTGGTGTAGGTGCAATGTTGGTGTGTTTTCTTTTTATTTTATGAGATAGGGTTGACTTGTAGCTCAGGCTGGCCTTAAATTGGTTTGTAGCCAGAGCAGGCTTTGAACTACCGATCTTCCCGACTCCACACCCGCCAAGTGCCTAAGTTACAGTTGTGTGCCACCACACAAGCATAGGACTGGTTTGGGTTGACTTTAATTTGGGAGGACATTCACCCATGCTGCCCCTTAATCCTTGTGAAGGAAGCCACCTTGAGGGGGGCAGCTCCTGGGATGGATGGATCCTGCGTCCTAGTTAGTGGAGGATAGCTGCCTTCTGGTAATACTGTAAAGCCGCCATGGGAACTGCAAATGTGTTTAGGTAAAATATCCCCATCGTGTTGTGTGCACTCATGGTTTCTGCATGGGGTTCGCAGGCTGATGTAGGAAGACTGCTCATCTGATACAAGATGCCTTGAAGCTCTTCCATCGCCTTGCAGTGGTAGCAGGGTCTTTGGGCTAGGCAGCATTGAGAAAGCAAAGGAAAGCATAAAAAGCCAGCTGAACGTGGTGTCAGCTGTATAGAACTGCTGTGGGTAAGCCAGCCGAGGGGTGCCAGGGAAAGATGCTGATAGAATAGGCAGGACTTTGTCTGCTGACATCCCACAATGCCTCAGAGGAGAACTAGAGAAAGACCGGGGAGGGAGACGAGACATGAACAAGGGTAGAATTATAGGAAAGCTCCTTTACTTCTTCTCCTGGCTGGACTCACAGCCTACATAATACTCATCTGTTTGCCAAAGGTTGAGCCAGCCCTAAGGCCCTTTCTTTTCACGGGCCTATACTATGGAACGGGGCTAAATAAATGATGCCCTTTCATTTCCTGCCTTCCTCCTGAGCACTCAGGTCTCTAGATGATATTTTCTTTCCCTCTCACAATATCTCTGTTGGGTCAAATATGGCAGCAGGAATTGTGCTCTGTTGTGACAACTGAAGATGTGGAGGCAAGGGACAAAGATAGGCCCAAAGCAGAATGTAGGTCGTTGGTTTTTCAGATGTCAGAACGATTTCAATATTGTTGTTAATTCAAATATCAATGAAGTAGCTGAGAATGTATTTTCCACACCGAATTTTCTGACTTTCTTTTCTTTCTCTTTTTCTTTCTTTCTCTTTTTCTTTCTTTCTTTCTTTCTTTCTTTCTTTCTTTCTTTCTTTCTTTCTTTCTTTCTTTCTTTCTCTCTCTTTCTCTCTCTCTCTCTCTCTCTCTCTCTCTCTCTCTCTCTCTCTCTGTGTAATTTCACATGTGAGTATGCATTTAGATGCTGGACGTTGATGTCAAGTGTCTTCTCTCTCCATCTTAATTTTTTGAGACAGAGTTTCTTATGGAACCCAGAGCTCACCATTTCCATTATGCTAGCTCATCAGCTGACCCTGGGGATCCCCTGGTCTCTGTACCCTTCAGTGATGGAGTTATAGGTATGCACCACTATACTCAACGTTTTATGTGAGGGTTAGAGATCCAAAGCCAGGCTCCATGCTCGCAGAGCAGGCATTTACAAACTCAGCCATTTACCCAGTCTACAAATAGTATCTTTAAAGTGTTACAATTTCAGGATAGAAGATGGACTTGGGAGCATCCCTCAATTTGGATTCCTTCCCAAAATTTAGCTCTACATTTGTTCTCGCATAACTTGGTTACTTTCAGCTATTTATGTTCAGATTTAGACTTTTGGGTTTTTTTTTTTTTGCTTGTTTGTTTGTTTATGCGTAGAATGGAGATGGTTGTGGTAATGCTGGTGGCAGAGATACTGGTGAGGGAGAAGAAAGCGGTGATAGCAATGGCAGGTTTGGGTGTGTTTGTGGTGGTGATGTTCGGGATATGGTGGTGGTCGTGGTTGTTGCCGCAGTTTGGGATATGTCGACGGCAGTGGAAGCTGTAGACATGGATTAGGGTAGATGTGGTCTTAGTGGAGATAGTGGCAGTAGTGGCAGTGGTGGAGGTAACGGTGGTGACGGTGTGGATATGGTACTAGTAGACCTAATCTGGTGGTAGTTGTGATTTTGCATATTTGGTGGTAGTAGAAATGGCAGCAGAGGGTGTAATATAGAGGTAGAGGAAATAGTTATGATGGTTATGGTAGACAGGTTTAAAGTGGTAGTCATGGTGACAATATTCCCCACTTATTGAGGACAAGGCGTCATGCCATTTTGACTTAATTTTCACAGTTGTATTTACTAGGTGCTATCACCATATTTATTGTATAAAAGAAGAAATTGAGATGTATGTACTGCTTTAATTCTCATAGCTAGTACGAAGGGAATGTAGAATTCATTTGCAGACCTGCCTGACCCCTAAAGTCTACACTGTCATTGTGGGCTCCTGTACCCCAAATATAAGCCCATTTGTGACTGTGGTACTGGAGCCCTAACTGCAACACATGTCTGAACAACTGAGAAGGAAGAAGCAGAAGTGACCATTTATCTTCTCTGGAATTCTTGAACGCACACCAAGTGAGTGAGAGTACCACAGTCCCAATCTCCATTAGCCTAGAAGAACAGTGATGGGCTGAGTTTAGAAAGAAAGAAGACAGAGAAAAGACATCATTCCATGCACCTGCCCTGGCCAATTAATGTCTATTCTTACATTCTTTCCTCACAGTGTTCATTCCACCTTGCTCCTAATTTTAACAGGGAAACTTCATTATGAGTTTTTGTTTATGTTTTTTTTTCTTTTACATTCCTTGCTCTGGCCCTGTAGCATTTGACTTCCTTATATGGCTAAGTACTGAATGTAGCTTTTCTCCACACTCAAAATAGTATTTTCTTTGGCTTCCTGTTTATAATATGGTATAAGGCTATGTAAGTTAATGAATGCAAAGAATTAATATAGGGGATACTTATTATCTTGTGTTGTTGATGTTACCAAGAAGGAATACGGATCTGGAAGTAATTAACAGTAAAAACTATTGATAGAAAGCTTTCCTATGATAGATGATCCTCATGATGGTTCTTCTAATGCAAATTTAATTCCAAATTCCACAGAAAATTCAGTTTTTAAGCATATTTTTTATTTTATTTTATTTGAGATAGTCTTATGATACAGCCCAGACTGGCCTCAAATACATAGTATTCCTTCCTCAGCCATTTGAGTGCTGGAACTACAGTCATATGGCACCACACCCAGCTTAGATACACTATAAGAACGCCAATTTCAAGTCACTTTGCTTTTAATTACATTCTCTCTAGGGGACAAGAACAAGGGAAAAAAATTACTTAAACTCTAATGATGAGTGAATGACATCTTCCATATACTTTAATAAATTCACATATGTCTGCAAACTATTTTTAGATGTAATCGCTTTGTTTTCTTTTATGTTTTAATTTTGTGGGCAAATTACTAGTCTGTTTGGAGCAAGTCCATTGGTAGTATTCATAAATATAGTTAATTATAGCCTTTATAAAAAATCCGCAATGGTTTCTCCTTCAACAAAAATATATTTTTCTTATGCGCACACATTTTTTATTTAGAAATAAAAGAAGTAAGAAGGTAAAATTATGCCATAATTATATACAGATTAGTTCTTAGGGAACAATGAAACACAACCAAGTCCCAGCACGGCAAGGACAACTTACTGTCTTGCATATCAGACGCTGCAACCACAGTTGGACACAATTGTTAAAATGGACTATTTCCTTTAATGTGTATAACTGTGTATCAGGGATTTATGTATCTAGAGGGCAGAGATGGGAGGAGGAGAGAGGAGGGGGTCAGAGGAGAGGAAGGGGTTGAGGGGAGAAGGGAGAATAGGGAGGATAAAAGAGTTGGAAGGTTGAGAGACAATGTAATTAGGGAAAGAAGAGAAATAAAGGTTGGGGAGGGGCAGACAGACAGAGAGACAGAGACAGTATACAGCCCTGATTAGATTCCAGCTATTATTAAAATGAAGTGAATACTGGAATTAGTTCAGATTCCCGATCCACCAAACAGCAGACAGTATAAAAATAAGGAAACAGAAATGCAACTCGCTTCTGATTTACTGAAAATAAATAGAAATTTTGTCCTTGAAATCATGTAAGAGCCTGAGTCTGTTTGAGAAACCCTAAGTAGCTAGTGGAATCTAATAGGGCTGGGGCCCCCTTCCTTCATCCCTTCTATCAACATGTTTTGTAAACACCTAGTCTGTGTCAAGTTCCTCGTAAGATGCTGCGGAACTGACTAAAGCTTAGTCCCTTCCAGTCCCTTCCACAGAGAACCTTGTGTCTAGGAGAGGAGATAAACAATACCCAACCACACAGCCCTCTGAGTGTGTAGTCATCCCCGATGCTCCAACTGTGCCCTGTGTCTTCCTCAGCATGTCTGTCTCTCCCAGTGCCTCTGGATAAGGCTCTTGCCTTGGTGTTCAGGCTTAGAGCCAACGATGATGAGCTGTCCACTTCTGGCAGCTGGACCCTGTGTGTGACTGCTCTTCCTTGGAAGAGAACCACACACTACTGCTCTTTCACTGTCCCCATCCCAGATGGCTCTTTCACAGTTTGGCTGCCCTCTCGGATAGAGACAAGAAGGGTAGCAATTGGTCACATTCAAATCGGATTCACGTCTCACGGGCATAATGAACGGAGAGGAAAGGGAACCAGAGAAGTGTTCATCTTCCAACATTGTTTCCTAAACCTGCGTGTTACCAGGGAAAGCAGAGGTGGTTCCCATCTATGTCCTTTCTTTAAATGGCATCATTTTACCAAGCAGAAACAAATGAAGCCACATTATAGGACTCTCACATTATGAGAAGCTGGAGCATGGTGGCTTCAGGATCTCAGGCTCAGGTGACCTAGCATCTCAGGAAACCATGGTCTACTACTGAAGGAGCCCAAGCAGATCCCAAATGAAAGACAGAGGATTAGGGGGAAGAGTTCCTTGAGCTGTAGTGTTGAAAAAGGGCATAAGTGTGGGTGAGTTCTTGGATGGTGTAGGTAGGATAGTGGAATGTTAATACGATGTATTGATTAATGTGTTTATAATACTCATATCCATAGGTGTCAAAACCAATACAATAACGATACAATGAGTAGCAAGACTATGTATTTACCAAGAAATACATACAGCTGAAACATTTGGAGAAATAGTAACGAATGCTTGAAATGTCCTCTGTAGGTCTGGGCACTTTCAAAGAGAGAACTTTCTTAATGGGCACTGTAATTTGTAATTTCTTAACTCAAACTTTTTTGTTTTTGTTTTTTCCAAGACGGAGTTTCTCTGTGTAGCCCTGGCTGTCCTGGAACTCACTCTATAGACCAGGCTGGCCTGGAACTCACAGAGATCCTCCTGCCTCTGCCTCCTGAGTGCTGGGATTCATGGTATGCAGCACCACCACCCAGCAACTTAAACTCTTTTAGTTCATGAATAATCAGAGATTGTTTCTTATATATGAAGCTGTTAAAGTGGGTCTGTATGTTTGTACCTAGAGTTAAGTTTCCCAGTCTACTGAATTTTATTGGTCCATTCTGCTTACTGTATATACAGATATAGCTATATCTATGCATATGCGCATACCATATACATGCATATTCCAGCCAAGCTGTCAGTGGGCTTCTTTTTATTTTGTCATCTATGGGATGAGGATATGCATCCCTGTTGCAAATAATTCCTGTATCTAGTACCTGCTGTATAGTAAGTAATGTTAAATGTAATTATTGCCTTGAGCTCTTTTCCAGACAGTTGTTTACATAGGTCTAATCTTTAGGGCAGAGATGGCATTATAAAACCATTATCCATGCACATTAAATGTTAAAAAAAGGCTATTGGGAAGTAGGCAAAGAATGTTTATCTTTTGACTTTCCTTTTCCTAAAACATAACACTTTGAAATTAGTGAATCACGTATATTTGTGCGTATGTGCATGTATGCATGCATGCAGGTGTGCGTGTACATGTGTGTGTGCGTGTGTGTGTCTGTGTGTGTGTGGCTGTGTGTGCATTTGAATGTACTTATGCTCAGGATAGAAGTTCTTGAACTTATAACTGTCTATTAGCCTAGCAAAAACAGTAACTCCAGGGAAAGATGACAATTATAACAAGATGCTGCCCCAACAGTATGCTCTACAATGAGCTCACCATTCTGATAAATGAAGTGAGTTAAGCAGGATGGATATTATGTGCAGACCGGGGAGCTCAGGCCACTTGAAATCTTGAAATTGGGAAAGGACAGAGATGAGCCTTTTCTGGTAGCACCCCTTGGTTGGCTGCAAGGTCTCTCTAATCTCCATTTCATTTTCACACCAACCCTTTGAGGAATTAGCCGTCCTGTTTCAGGGCAGGGTAGTGTTACAGTGATTAATGTCTAGTAGTGCCCCAACAGGTGACTCCTGAAGAGAGAGCAGAGAAAGATGGAAGCAACAAAGACTTTTACACAAAGGAATTAAGTAGGTTCAAAGAATTATATAGTGGCCCCAATGGCACAAGCCAGACTCGACGCTGCCCGCCAGTGGCATTAGTGACCTGCGGTACACCTTCAGCATGCCCACAGATGCTAACACCTAGCTAAGCTTGTCTTTATCCCTCCACCAACTCTGATCCTTGCAACTTTCTATGTTTTAATCTATTAATATGTTCAGGGAAACAAGACAAACAAACAAAATACTACCTTCTTACTGGTGGCTTGTTCGGTGCCTAATTTAGAAACTTCAAGACTGGCATGTTCTTTTCCTTGAGCTTCAAACTTAGTGGAAGAAAAAAGAAAAAGATCACAGCATAAAAGGATAAATCCTCATCATCATGAGTGTTGTGAGAATTCAAGCACCCTAGCCCCCCAAACACTAATTTACTGTCTTTTTTCTCCCTTTTCCTATGTGTGTATGTGGGGAGCCCAGAGGCTGACACTTGCTGTCTGCATTTATGCTGGGCCTGGCTTTTTAGTGGCTGCTGAGGATCGAACTCTGTTTTGTGCATTTGCATGGCCTACATCTTACCAATGGATTCATCTCCCTAGCCTTCATTTCACTCTCTTTCATCTCTTGGTTTTTCTTTTTAGCGGTCCCAGAACTTAAAACAAACAAACAAAAAAATGAAATTCTCTTGCCATTTTTATAAAGTATGTCAAAACCTGATTTGATCTGCCTGAAAGCAGTAATCATCCCCCACTTCTCCCCGCCCCCGCCACATTTGTGGTCATCTGGGATTTCTGCAGCCTGCTACGTCAATTCTTCCTGAGAAGAAGTTCCTAGGTGATCATGATCCTGTCAAAGTTTTTACGTGTATCAGAGAGATCAAATACATTGTTGTATCAAGTAAAATTAATCTATGTTCGTATAATAGCTGCTTCTTGAATATATTGGTATGGGAACGTCAGTGAACATATTTTCTTGAATTCAAATAGAAATTCAAATTCAACTCCCATGTCTAACGATGAAAAATGTATGTCAAGAAGAGAAATAAAATCACCACCTCAAAGGCGGAGCCTTCTTTGATTTTGTTTCAACAAGTACACTGACAGAATCTTTTTGTGTGTGTTGAAAATACTACCTGAGAGCCACATGTGGTGGGACATGCCCTTTCAGAGAGCAGGGATTGCTTGAGAGTTGGGGATATCCTGGCCTACATAGGAAGTTCCAGGCCAGCCTGAGCTCCGGAATGAGACTCTTGTCTCTAAACACTGCCTTCCCACCTTTAAATTTCTTCAGCACACCTGATCCTGTTTCTGAATGAGGAACCATTGCAACTTAATCCAGTCTGGATTCTCATTGCTGTATGGGCTATCCCAGCGCTGTATGGGCTATCCCAGTGCTGTGTGGGCTATCCCAGTGCTGTGTGGGTTATCCCAGTGCTGTGTGGGCTATCCCAGTGCTGTGTGGGTTATCCCAGTGCTGTGTGGGTTATCCCAGTGCTGTGTGGGTTATCCCAGTGCTGTGTGGGCTATCCCAGTGCTTTGTGGGCTATCCCACTTTCCTGCTGTTCTTACTCTTTCATGCTGTGGAAATCTGCCATGTGGAAGACAGCAAAACCCAAACCAGAAAGGCTCCTTTTTGTATAATCATCAGAAAATACACAAACAATAATAAATTAAGACATTTTAAAGTTTTGGTTTATTGACACCACTCTAACTTGGCCTAATAAGATAATAAGTTAATAAATTAGCAAGATTTTTTTCTTCCTCTTTTTCTCTTTTTAATTTGGTGTTTTTCTGTCATGAGAAAATTCATGTGTTTAAGGAGAAGCTAGTTTTTTGTGTGACTTTTCTCCCGGCTAAGAGGTTCATAAGTAATTTTTTTTTTAAATGAAGAATGTAATCCAGGAAACAGGGTGGAATGTGGAAGTCAATAAATGTTCTGGGATCTGAAGTTGCCCAAGCCAACTGGTCTTTTCAGACCAGTTGCTGATGGCTGGTTTGCCACTGACTGCCCCAGCTGCTCTGGGCAAGTCATTCTCTCCTTTGGTGGCTTAGTTTTCCCCCAGGAAAATAAAGGCGTTAAGTGCTCTATGGATCTTCTGTGATCTATGGATCTTCTTCCATCTCAACATCACCATCATGAGAAAAAAAAGGTGGGTGGAGAGAAGGAGAGAACAGAGCAGCAAATAAAATGTATAGTCAAGTGGGAGAAACTTTTACTTGTAATTTTAATAATTAAATTACCCTTTGTCATAATGATGTTTAATGCTTAATTTACAAAAAATAAGCCATTAATGGAGTAAAAGCCAAAACCAGAGACTCTTAAATACCCCTTTCTTAGTTAATTTCAGTAAGCATGTGATTGAAAAATTATCTGTGACCTCAGCATGCTATTCAGCAAAATTTTCCAAAACACTTTTCAATATTCCATGTAAATTAGCATTCCCGTTGGTGTGTTTAATGTATCTATATATTTCTAAATTGGATCACTTTGAAACACACAAGGGGGCACTATCAGTAATTATGAAGTTACAATGATAAAGGAATATACACAGTCACTCTACTGCTGGCAGTCTTAGAAAGTTAGAAACCACCTTTCATCTGGAGACATCTATAATCGGGGGTCAACCGTCATCAGAAATTGAAGGCGGTCTATTTGAGGTTTCTCTCCGCCAGCTTTTTCCACCCACATCCTGTTTTTGTTAAGTGAACCTCTTGAGAAATGCGTTACGAGAACCTGGTAGTGACCATGTGTGCTGGAATAAAGATGGATACAGCACCTTAATTAATTAGATGGAGCAGAATGGAAGAGCGATCCATTACGCCTGAACCACAGGTCCAGCGGTTTGCTAGTCAGACCATGTTGGCAGTTTTCTTTCCTTCTTCCCCGCCCCCCACCCCCCATTTGGATGAAAACAATTGATTTTTTTTCCCTTTTAAGTCTTTGGGGAAATGGT
>CABHPH010148909.1:0-42967 GCA_902168325.1 Peromyscus nudipes | reverse complement strand
AATTGATTTTTTTCCCTTTTAAGTCTTTGGGGAAATGGTAGCGCTGTCCTTTCAAGGGCCTTTGAGAGGGTGAGCATGTGGTTGCCTCTGGAGCAGTGGTTACGTAGGCAATTCTGGTTTTGTTCTTTGAGGAAGAAAAATCTTGAAGTTCCTAACAGTCCTAAAAGACAGTTATTCAGCACCATATCTTAGACCCCTTGACCTCGCCCTATCTTATTTTCCTCATATTGCTGGTTGTGCAAACCCGGAGAAGTACGGATATTTCTAAGCTACTGTGACTCTGAGCAGCGGCTCTCAACCTTCCTAAGGCTGCGACCCTTTATTACACTCCCTCATGTTGTGGTGACCCCCAACCTTAAAACTATTTTTTGTTGCTACTTCAGAACTAATTTTGCTACTGTTTTGAATCATAAGGTAAATATTTTTGGAGACAGAGAGTTGCCAAAGGGGATTCGAACCCACAGGTCGAGAAGCCCTGCTCCAAAGCCTTTCTCATGTGATCCATAGGTCTTCCTCCTGTCCTGGCCTTAGATATGTTTAGTCCCCTTTACCACAAGTGTCCCAGTCATACAGTCCATGCTTTTTGATATCTAGGTGGCATAAATCTGAGTGCGTTCTCCCCAGTATTGCCACCCTTCAAAGTGCCCCCCTAATTACTCCCTATTAACTTATTAAGAATGGTCATCTCTATGGTCTCTATTTAATATTGTTTCTCAGGGTTGAGTAAAAAAAAAGAACATTATTTATCTTTAGGCGTAAGTCCACCCAATTAAGATGAAGTTAGCTCTCTACTTTTCATAGTACGTATATGAACTTATTATTTACACATAACAAATAATGATTATTGATTTCAAAAGATGGGAGGAATATCGTAAAATTTCCCCAAAAGAAGTAGGCTTTCAAGAAACTAAAATATAATAGTTATTTTAAGTATAAACTTATGGGTGAACAAAAGATAGTTGAGGAATTAAATATTTTAATTAATTCTGTGATTTTTTAGTCATAGGTCAGTTAAGGCAGAAACAGTGTAGAATTTAGCACAAGGAAGAAGCAATTTAACCAGAGAAACACATAATTAGAATCATTAAACCTGGAGCTATCCTTAAGTAAAACACCAGAAAGTTTCATTTGACCACAGTGTTAATGTTACTGGGCAGAATGGGTAAGTAGCACCATGTAAGGGTTTCAAGGTCTTAGGCAGGGGTCAGACATGCTGTCCCATCAAACCTTTTGTTATGTCTTCTGAGGGAACTGATGTATGGATGCAGATGATTTTACTTCCCCAATGTCTAGACATCTCCGTGTCTAGACCATCAATAGTTCCCAGAGTTTTGGTCGAGGAGTTGTTAGAAAACAGGTTATTGTTTTCCAATAAAACTGACACTTACGAGGTAGCAAAGAATGCAAGTTGTCTTCGGTAGCTCTGTAATCACTCTGTGTTTTGCTTGGTAAGGTACTTGAGGGGCATGAACAATATTTTACATCAGAGAAATTATACAACTACTTTTCTGTTTCTAGATTGTTTAGTTCATTAAGGTGACGTTTATATCTTAAGTTATTTTTAATTGCATACTTACATGAATTTTCTTTTTCAATTGATGGGAAAAATGGTGCTCAGGACATGAATTCCTGTAGCATTTACTAGGTGGTAAACCAACCTGTATTATTCCATTGAATACTTGGTGAAGCATATCATAGACCTGCAAATGGCCGGCTTATAATACAAGAATAAATGATATATCTTCCATGTACACCCTCGATATGTCTATGTATTTATCCAGCAATTGAGAAATATAAATCTCTGCCTCATGAACAAAATAAATTGGAATGAAACTTCTTGACAGGTATCATCCCGTTGTGCTTCTGTTTAGAAGACTTTGGTTGGTATCATGCTGTGCAGTGATGTTGTTATGTAGACTAGGGCCTCAGACAGGGTACCAAATGTCAATGCTTTCACTGCGAAATCAAATGAGCCCTTCAGGAGAGGAGATAAACAAATGTAGAATATAAAGTACCAGGGCTAGTGACTTCTGCTAGTCCTTCACTTTCCTTTAACAAGAGAGAAGGACTAGAGGGAGCCAAGATGGCTCAGTGGGGAAAGGCGCTTGCTGTAAATACTGCTGACCTGAGTTCGATCCCCGGAACTCATACAATGGAAGGAGAGACCTGACTCCTACAAGTTGTCCTCTATGCTTCAGGCATGTGAACAACACACACACACACACACACACACACACACATACACACACACACACACACACACTAAACAATTTAAAAAGAGGTGACTGTGGTGGTGCACACCCATAAATCTCAGCAAATCAGAGGTAAAGCATAGGCTATATGAGCTCTAAACTAGCTCTAGGCTGGTTTAGGCTACACAGCAAGTTCAATACCAGCCTAGGCTACATGGAACCCTGACTCAAACAAATAAAGAAGTAAAAAAGGAAGAGAGGGGGAAGAAAAGAGAGAAAGAGGAGAGAAGAGGAGAGGTGAAGGAAAGAAAAAAAAAGGCTGGGCAGTGTGGCGCATTCCTTTAATCCCAGCACTTGGCAGGCAGAGGAGGGTAGATCTTTCTGAGTCCGAGGCCAGTCTGGTCTACAGAGCTAGTTCTAGGGCAGCCAGGGCTACACAGAGAAACTCTGTCTAAAACAAAAACAAAAACAAAAAAAAACCCAAAAAGCAAACAACAACAACAACAAAAAAAAAAAGAAAGGAAGGAAGGAAGAAGGAAAGAAGAAAGGAAGGGAGGAGGCAGGGAGGGAAGGAAGGAAGAAAAGAAAGAACTCCAAACCAAACAACTCTAACTGGATCTTCTTACAGTGCTGTATTAACAAAAGCGCTTCTCAGTAGTGAGCATCCAGAGTTGTGTCCATCACTCCTGATGGCTCTTGTTGTCATAAATCTCTGAATTCTCATCATGACCAGCATATGCTTTGCAGTCCTTGCAGCTATGGGTTTGCATATATCTAAAATATCAGCCAGTGAATTCCCACTGAAATCAATAAAATTGCCTGTGTTGTGTTTGATCGATGCAGGCAGTAACTAAGGAGCATATGCTAGCAAGGAAGCAGACCAAATCTCGTTGCACTTAAGTAGTACACTTTTCCTGTGGTCTAGAATCAGCTTCCACTGAGCGTGCATACCCCCTGGGTAGTGTTAAATTGGTGCCCAAGACTGTTACAATCATCATTAATAATAATTATTATTATCCTTAGCATTTAATCAAGTGTCCGATATACTTTCTATGGTTGTAAATGGATGATTATAGAGTAGGTATATGTCTTCTCTGTAAAACAGAACAGCCTTTGTATTCTCAGGATTAAGATTCAGCACACTTGTGAAAACTGAGTATGTATGGCCGCTTGAGCTAACACACCATCAGAATCACAAGTTGCCTCCTCAACAGGATTATAACCTTTTACAGACTGTGTGCGCAGTTGTATGGGATTGATACATTCTTAGAAGATACTAAGCAACCTGTGCAGTATAAACAGTATTAGCTGGGCTATAGATTCTGAAATCAGGCCATGTGGTTCTAAACCCAGATCAAATATTTACTTAGGTGATACTGGGCTAGTTACTTTTGCTCTTGGTTGTGCAGTATAGGTTTGAGTTAAAAGCATCCACCCACTAAAGAAAGCTCTTTAAAGTAAACTCCAACTATCTGAATGATGCTCTCATTACATGCCCACAGCTTAGTTAATGAGGGTCTATCACTGGTTTTTGTTTTGAGGTTGTGTTTAGGTTTCTTTTTTACAACTGTTTAAATAGAAAGAACTAGTGCTAGAATGCACTCTTTTTTTTTGAGAAACAAAATCTCTGTGTACATCTTTATGCTAAATTTTTATATAAGAATAAACAGATCAGAAGACCACAGACATGAGAAAGCTTTCAATAGTATTCAAGATGCTGTTTTAAAAGAGTCTGTACCCATTTGCATTCCTGATATCTGTTTACAATTTTCTAATGAAGCTAAATTTTTGTTAGGATGCCTTATGAGTACATGCATATATACATATATGTGTATACATATATATGTACATATATAATAGATTCTATATGTATATATGTAATCTAGTATTTACTGCTTACATTTGATGATGGTAATATACAGCAATATATATACATGTGTATATACATATATATATATCAAGAATTTTGTTCATGTATATAATGTGTTTTTGTCAAATCCACTCTTTAATTCTTTTCCCCTCCCAACATTATGGGCTCATTTTTTAACCCACTGAGTGAATTTAATGTTATTCAATATGTGCATGGATGAAGGGTCACTACTGGAGCATGGGCAACCTCCTAGGGACTACATACCTGAGGAAAAGTGACTCAGCTCCCCCCAGTAGCCAACAGCTCCTCAACAAGGGAAGGATGAGCCCCTTCCTCCTTCCATTCTAGGATTTTGCCCAGCCCCATATTTTCAAATAAATATCTGCAAAGCATTCTTCTTTCCCTTCAATAATCATATAGCCAAGCTATCTAATAGTTGTTCAATAGTCACCATGTAGAACTGCAAACCAAATACAATGACATTCTGTGCTACTAGATGCTGCTTTCATCCAGTACCAGTTCAATTTGGAAGATATTGATGGCATTTCTGCAAGTCAGGATAATTTAGTGTTCTGATGAGGAGAAGTTTTCGTTACCTCATGGCTCTCAGAGAGGTGCTATAATAATCTAACAAATCACTCATTTAACTTATAATTTATAGTTTTAGTTAAAAAAGACAAAAAAACAACAAAAAAAAAAAAAAAAAAAACCCACAAAAAACAAACAAACAAAAAAACCTGTGTACCCTATCCCTTGCCCTGTGACTTATTGAGATGTTGAACCAAAAAGTTCTTTTCAGATGGGAAGTATGGGGGTCTTAGAAGTTTCTGGTGATGTCCCCAGGCTTCAGGGAAATGACCCTTAAAATGCATAGCCTAGGAACTAACAGAAGATTAGCTGAGGGTGGTTAGAGCATTGGCTGCAGGCTTTCTTCCTTTCCAGATCCTCAGTAACACTCACTCAGCTGTGGGTGGAGGAGAGCCTTGGCTTCCCTAAGGCTCCACCATACCAGATTTTATCAGCCAGTCTGGGGAGACATTCCTTTCTCCGTTCCTCTAGCTTTGCAGCATTCCATCTACACTCAGCCTTCACCACAGACTGTGGCCTTATCCTTTTGGACCCTCACCTGCCATGATGGAAAAGCTAGACATTTACAGCTCTACAACTCATTTAGAAGTATTAAAGTTCCCATCTGGCACCTCTGTATTGAAAGTCCTTTTAAAGTTGTGTAGAGAACTTCCTAGCATCTTAAAGTCCAAGAAAAGACCCTACTCCAAGAACACTGACGTTTCTGATAATTTTTGTACCGACTGTCAGTCATTAGTTAATACATTTTTGAGGTAATGCATGATATTTAAACTAGAGTCTTCATGTCAGTATATATGTTGTGAAAGTAACTGACAACAGATAAATCATTTTTAACTGAATTTATCTACCAGTGGTAAATGCTTAAAAACTCAGTGTTACGGAAGGGGGATGCAGTGATGAGAGACATCACATAAAATGTTCTTAAATTGAGATTATAACAGTCTTCCAGGACTTAGCTAACAGATTTTCCAAAACCCTATTAGTCACTTTCAAGGAAATACATGGGAATTTCAGAAGGATGTCAAGTGAAGACTTGTCAATTGACAGAAGGTCTTACTCATCAAGAGTGTTTCATGGAATTACAAGTGAAAGAAGAAAAAAGAGTAAAAACGTGAGAGGAAGGAAGTAGGAAGGGAGGGTAAAGGACAGGGAAGAAGGGGGAGGGACTAAGTAGGAGAGAGGGAGAGAGGAAAAGATGGAGTACAAGAAGCAAAGAAAACACTCATTGGCATCAATATAAACCCTGAATTTCATTGAAGCCAGTGAAGACTGAGGCGGTTGAAGGATAACCTCACTGTTCTTCCTGTTCTGATGTTTCTACAAGGCAAACATGCCCAAACGACCCATAAACCATCACACAGGTGCAGCAGAGCAATGTCAGAAAAGGAAGCTCTCTTCTCTTTCTTGGAAACCAAAAGGCACATTGGAGCATGGAATCTCACAAGAATTCCAATTTGTAGATCGCACTTGGAAAGGGGACAGCTGTTAAATCATGAGTCACTCAACCTCTGGAAACCCACCATTTAAAGACATGAAAGCACTCATGGACTTTTCTTCAGAAATCTATATTTACACCAATTCCTTGGCTTTGATCCACAGTGCCCTCCATATTTATTTCCATTTTGCTTGCAGAAATTGTTTTAGCAAGTGTAGACATGCAGCCCGTGCTAACTCCAGGCCTCTCGTCCTGCTTTTTGCATCTTCTCTGATGAGTAACAAGAACAAGATTCATTTGTGCTCTGAAATGGGGCATTCTGTCCAATTATTGGAGCATTTCTTGGGGGAATTGGAAAGCATATCCTCCTAGTACTTTACTCCGTTTGCCTTATGAGGACCACTTAATTTACATCATTGACTCCAATTCTCATCTGAAATGAGGCAACATCCTACGGGGCTGGGGCAAGTGGTGTGATTGCTTCGTGGTTCAGTAAATTACAGAATTTTCTCGGGATTACAAAGCCACTTCTGGAAACAAGTATTTGACAAACAGATCGTTGCCGTTACCTCTAAGCTTTCTCTGGTGTTGAGAGAGAGAGAGAGAGAGAGAGAGAGAGAGAGAGAGAGAGAGAGAGAGAGAGAGAGAGAGAGAGAAATTAATCTTTGTCAATTGTTTGGATTTTCAACAGCAACAACCAAAGTTTTGCTGTGACACTCTGCTCCTCAACATTCATTTGAAGTGCAGTGGGGCCTTTCTATGGACAGTCTGCCTAGCTGTTCAAGAATGAGCTTCCTGGTTAATTATGCATTTTTTTTTAGCTCAGAAGCAGGGTACTGTGCCAGCTTGAGACGACTGAGATGCTCTAGTTCTACTTACAATCATGAAAATGTAAGACGTGTCACTGTAAATCAGAGTCACTGTCCTTAAAGTCCATACTCTGTCTCCTAATGAACATTAGTCATGGAGGACCACTGGGGCGGGTGTGTGTGTGTGTGTGTGTGTGTGTGTGTGTGTGTGTGAAGATAATTTATTGACTCCTTGAAATGGTTCTTGTTTTTGTTACCTCAACATGCACAAACCCTTAGTATATGGAAGTTTATAAATGTAAGAGTTGTTGCATAGAATCACATCATTTAAAAATATCCTATCTCTATGTGTGGTGGAGTGTGGAGGAAGTTGCTTGTCTCCTTCTCCTTACGTGTCCCACTGCCCTATGGGTCCAGGGGGTTGGACTCAGGCCGCCAGGCTGGGTAATAAGTACCATTGCCCCCTGTTTCATTCCTCTAGCTCCCACATCATGTGTTTCAACTCATTCTTTGAAAATCACCATATCTATTGCAAAACCTTAACTGTCTTAAAGGAAATCATCAAGCCATACTAAGTAATCCATACAGATGATCTCAGTATTTGCAAGGGAGAAGAAAAATAAGTCTCAAAGACAGGGGGTGGGGGAGATCTCTTGTTAGATATGTATAGGAAAAAGCTTTTTCCTCACATGACTGGTGAGTAAGGAAACTGTAGGAAAGTATTTTAAAATTCATGAATTTACTTTGTTCTTGATAGCCTGAGGTTAAAATTCCCCTTGTAGTGGCATTGGATCTACAAATCCATGATAATCTTAAATATATGAAAGTTGTCTTTTAAAATAATGAAGTGAAATCATCCTCCCTAGTACTGAGAACCAGGGGCTCTCTGCTTGCTTTGTTCAGAGCACATATGGTTCAGTCAGGAGTTTATTTTTGCTGCATTACTGTGTTGCCATGCTCTGTCCTTTGGAGACAATGCTATTATTGTTCGTTATTAGTTACACATTTGTTTGGGGTGCCAGAGTGCTTTCTATGAATAAATCCTGTACCATTTGGATCTCACGCAATAATTATTGTCTTACTATTGTGAAGCTAGTGTTGAATTTCAGGGTGATAGTATATGAAGAAAGGAAAGGATATGAGAAGCGTCTCCAGATTACTGAGAAGGTTGAAAAGGGGACAGACGGTCAGTGACTGGACTCTTTCAGAATCAGAGTTCTACTGAATTTACTCATGTAGGGAAAGGAGAGACAGAGATCGAAGGGATCCCACTGTGGCCAATGATGTCTTTCTAAATATAGAAAATGGCAGCTAATGGATAAGGATGGTAGTTTCTCTTCCCTGAGATAAACAGGAGAGTAGAGGGTGGTACTTTCAAAGGGAGCCACTGAGAATGTTCTCCAGGCTATTTATACTGCTGATGTGCTAACCAGGGAGCAAGAGCATTTCCTCTTTGGATAATCAAGAGTCTACTCTCCTCCCAATTCTTGGGTTTAATGGGAGAATGGTTGCTTTGCAAAATGTTTGCTTCTGAATAAAGGGATTTGGTGTGTTGTACTGAATAATGCCAAATTGCCCGATGCTTGAAGCTTACCTTATTTTTGATGTCTCCTATTCACCAAGGATTAACATTAAGCTCCAATTTAATTCTAAATTTAAGTCCCCGAATGGTTTTATGTGATGCTAGTTTATGTGCCGTGTGCATGGAACCTGCGTCTTATACTTGTGAGTGTCATTTATGGGAGACACAAATGCCTAGTTAGGGGAGAACTTCATGGCTTTAATTTTGTTAATTTTAGTTCTGGAGCAGAAAGTCACAAATGAAAAGCTAATGACACTGTTGTGGTAGTAGCTAATAGAAAAGGCTTTCATGTGAGAGGAAGATAATTTACTAAGCACCAAGTTAAGTGGAGGGGGACGTGAACGATGGATGGTGTAGGCAAGGTGAAAGTGGCTGAGTAATGACTTCAAAATAGTATCGAAGGCTAGCCCTTCACTCTCCTTTGGGGTAAAAGACTGAATACAAGCTCTTTTATATGATACAGTCCAGAGGTTACTTTGGCCTCTGGGAAAAAAATCAATAGCAGGCACAAGTTAAGGAAACTACAGCTCTCAATCTGGGTCATAACAACAACCAAAATAATCAAAGGAAAGCTGAGGTTCCTTAGTGCCCATATTTTAATCAATAGAAGCTTAAAGTTGTCCTTTCAAAACTGGAAGTTCAGATGTAGGACAATGAACACATATATTTCTTAGTCTCCGGTCATACATGTTTTTAATGGGTGCTGACTTCTGTATTTAAACACATGACTCATAAACTCAACAAAGATCAGAACATTCAAAAAATTCTCTCATTTTAATGAGTTAAACAGCCTCACAACCACACAAGCACTCTCTCTCTCTCTCTCTCTCTCTCTCCCTCTCTGTATATATGTGTGTGTGTGTGTGTATAGTGTGTGTACATATATGTATATATATATATATATTCAGCTAGTATAGAAAAGCAGATTTAGATATCAGTAAACATAGGATATATAATTATATATTATATATATTATATATAAATTCAGTTAGCAAATTCTTACAGAAAAGGTAAACAGAATCTGCTTTGGCTATGAGGAGTTGTTCCTTCATTACAAGAAATACATATGAAGAACTCAACAAGATTTTGCTAGTTTTCCACTAGCTCATTCAAAACTATTTTCCTCTCTCTGAAAAAAAAAGAGTTTTAGCATATCAAAAAGTGCAGAAAATGTTAAATTTGGTTTGGGAGGAAAAAAATGTATGAATATTGTTAATACACAAACTCGTGATTAAAAAGTGTCATGGGAGAAAAGCAGAAAGCATACAGAGTTAGACCTTGCAAGTCCTAGGTAGCATAACAGTAGCCCAGGCAGGAAAAAGATGCTCTGGCCACACAAACAGTATAAACAAAGCACAGAGACAGGAGGATTTACAGCAGACTTGAAGGATGCCACAAATAGAGCTTTCACTTAAGGATATGATGCAGAAAATACACGGCGTTTAAAAGCAAACAGTGGGAAATGTAGCCATGCCCCAGCGAAGCTGCCCACAAGCAGTAGTAGAAAGGACATTAGTGCCATAAAAGAAGGCTGGCCTTCAGATGTACCACTTGTCCTGCATGACCCTTTTCTCATACGGACGCCAGGCACAGCTGGGTCACTGATATGCTCAGCTCTCAGATCTCTGGTGTAGTGTGATGGACTCTGGGTTTTGTAAACTGGAAAACACTGTGCAAGCACTCAGCATGGATGTCTTCCTAGACCAGAAACCACCAAGGCCGCCTCGCTCTCCTAGCCATGTCCTCTAAAGGTGGATTTCCCCCACTGCGTTCAGTGCTTCCTACCCATTTCCTGCCTCTCCTTATTGCAGAGAGAATTGGCACCCGGAACGGGGCTGCCTATGCCAGTTGGCAGACAAAGTCCTTAGAAGGCAGATGCTCTCTTTCTGACATCACCACCCAGATCTCTCCCTGACAGGAGCCTGCCCCTGCCCCCACCTCTCCAGGTTCTTCCATCCTGCTGAGTTCTCACTCCTGGGGGAGGCAGTTCAGTCAACCCAGCTTGCCTGTGGGGACACTCTCTCACTTCCTTCCTCTCTTCTGGCCTCTCCTCCTCCCCTTTCCTTTCCATCTGATCCATGAGTGCTTCACAAATGGCTTCTCTGTGGGCCAAAATCAAACAAAAGATTGCAAAGGAAGAATCTAGTGAACGTGTACAGCTTTGACTTGACATGGGTCTTGCCATCTTACAAGGACTTCAAGTTGCCTTTGGGAAACCCTCAGTCTGGTCTAACATACCTCCCCCCCCTTTTTAAATTTCCTATATATACCTCTTTCTCAAATGATCCACCCTCATCTTTGATTTCTAGGATCTGCCTTCCGCTTCTGACCTTGTTCTTAAAGGGAGCTATTTGTTCAATGTGGTTCGGTATAGTGTCTTATCCAGATTATCACCCAGCTGAGGGGGTTCAGGAGGGGAGGAAATCCAGTTTTCATTATGCCAGTTACAACTAAAAGCAACTTCAGAATTCTTCATCAGTCAGTCCCCTCTCCCCAAATGTCCCTGATTTTTAAAAGAGAGAATATTTACTTAATATTAGTGTTTCCCACAGCGTAGTGTTTTTGGAAACACAATATAAGATCCCCAGGGAGCATTTAGATGGTTTTTCAGATGGTGAGAGTCAAAATAAAAATCAGTTTAAAAAAAAATTTTTTTTTGGATCCAGACCTCTAGAGACTTGGTCATTCTATATCTGCTTCAGATCCCTTCAGCTGACATCTTCTGAAAGGATTCTGTAAAAAAGTACTCTAAGGTGGCTGTGACCCGGAGTAAGGTTCTAGTGGCCACAACCTCCTCCATAGCAGATGTTTCTGCTAATTATCTCCCAACTGCTCTCATCCTCTCATTGTGTCTGAGAAGAAGAGGAAGTGAGGAATGCACAAAAGAGTGTAAGCAAAGCTCACATTCGTTTCCCCGGGCATCTTATTAGCTCCAGCTTGCCTTGCAGGAGCAGCGCTCTATACTGGGACACAGTAGAAAAGCTCTCTTCCTTTCTGTAGGTCTGGTCTCAAACAGGAAAAGAAAAAGTGCTTAGAAGATGCCTGAGCTGATTTTTCTGTGCCTTCCTTTATTTGGGGAACTGTTAGCAAATGGAGTTAGAGTTTCACAATGACAGCTACTCCAGACCACAGAGTCTCTCAAGGGTGCTCTTTCACTCTGGACCCTGAGTCTCTCAAGGATGCTCTTTCGCTCTGAACCCTGGGCTATTGGTACTTCCCTGTCCTCACTTCATTTTTTCAAAGCTCATTTTCAAAACATGTTCCAAACAGCTATGAAAATGCTGTAGTTGTCTTTGTCGGTGTTCTATTTCTGTGAAGAGACACCACGGCCGTGACAACTCTTACAAACAGAGAGCATTTAATTGGGGCTGGCTTACAGTTTCAGAGGTTTATCCCATTATTGTCATGGCAAGAAGCATGGCGGCATGCAGGCACCCATGATGCTGGAGAAGGAGCTGGGAGTTCTACATCTGAATGTGAAGGCAGCAGGAAAAGTGAGACACTAGGCCTGGCTTGACCTTTTGAAATCCCAAAGCCCACCCCTGTTTCATGCTTCCTCCAACAAGGCCACACCTCCTAACTCCCTGTTGACCAAGAATTCATATCGATGAGCCTAGGGTGGCCATTCCTACTCAAACACCACAACAATGAACCACAGTGGTTCTTGCTTTTGAAGCATATGAGCATGGCAATAATGCATATTAGTCTGTTTCTGATGAGCCACGTCGACAGATTTTTGCAAGCATCCCAATCTGTTGCTTCTTCCCAGGCCTAGGAAGATGTGTCATTTATCATTCAAGATGGGGAAATGGAAGTCGGGAAACAGCTACAAGGATTGTTCTTACATAACTTAAATAAACAAAATATACTTAGGATGGCTAAATATTTATGAATGTGTAGGTATGTGAAGAAATTAAAAACAATTGTATCTAGTCATTCAAAATGTTACAGTAAGTACCAGTTATCAATGAAGATGTTTATATATTTTAATGAGAGTGGAATATTTTCATAATGTTAATTATTCTGTGATTGAGTTCTGAAAAGCAGAAAAAGAATGTGCACAAAAGGACAGCATTTGGAAATTGTGGGAACAATTGCTAACCTTTGGTGGTATGATAATAGAAGTTATTTTCCTCCCTGTGTGCATCTATGTTTTCTATTTTTATGGTGAGTTTGTACTGCTCTGTGACTTTTGAGATGCTTACGATTTTAATAGCTTGTCGTAGAAAAATTGATGTTCCCACAGTAGCCAGTTGGAAATGGGTCGAGAAATGATGCATTTGTTAGTAACACAGCTCAGAAATCAACAACGCTGATAATTCTGGGAGATCTTTCTGAAAGCCAGCCAAGTGAGAGGTCGGGTCAGCCAGAAGAAGTGAACAAGAAGATGAAGACCTGTTAGGTCTCAGAAAGTCCATATATCCAGAAATGAGTTCAAGTTGGACCATAGCGGGATTTCTGGAGTCTAGATAAAAACCAGCACTCCTCAGGAACTTGTGAAACCAGTTCCCATCTGCTGGAAGTAGTCATTTCCCTTACCTCTGGCAGAAGGGACATATGGCTACCTGTGGTTGTGTATCGAAGCTGGTGCCAGCCTCCTAGCTCCCTCAGTCCCTGCTCTCAAGTACTCGTTATACATTTCAAAGTCCACATTTGCCTCCCCAGGCTCACTTCCTCTCAGATACAAGTTTGTGCTCTTTGTAGGCTAAGGTTTTCCCCTTTCCCCCTGCCACCCTCCTTTCTCTCACAGATAGCGCTGACCATGCGCAGTCTGCTTCCCTTTCTCTCTACTCTGGACTCTTCCGGATACCAATGGATAGTGTCTCTCTTTTACCGACAATAAAAACCCTCCACCATAACGGAACGGTCTTGTCGGCCATTTCTTTACTGCACCCCCTTACATACATCTGGTGCAGAAAACCTCACATACATCTGCTGCTAACATCCCCAAGAGGCATAAATGGACCCCCTTCCCAGGGGGGCCCAGCGTCTAACAGAAGCAAGTTTCTAAGGTATGGATCATGTGTTTCTGCCGCCTTCCGTCACTCCAAATGTTAGCATCCTCTTCTTCAGCCACTTCTCCTCCACCTGCTCTAGCCATTCACCTTTCCTTGTCTACTCCAGTAAGTGCCAGCTTGGAGATGCCTGCTTAGCCTCTGCCCCTCTAGGCTCCTGAAGCTTCCTGCTGCTACAAGCACAGAGCCAGTGCATCAGGCATCTTCCCTTGCCCTACTAGGCCCCCATCACAGGGAAAGGGATGCCTCCCCTTGGTGATTTGGGACATCTTTCTCTCTGATCAGTCTCCTGATATACTTGGGGACTATCTGACATGAAATTCTTATCCCAAGGGCACAGACCCCTCTCTCTCCCATCCCTGCTCTCTTCCTCCCCACCTGTCGCTCAGCCTGCTTCTGAAGATTGTTCTGTCTTTTTTTTTCTTCCCTGCTGGAGCCAGAACTCCATGGCCTTTTCTCACCTGCCTTCTCTAATCTCTTTCCTCCTCGGACTCATATCTCATTCAAGCCTTTCTGTCTTACTGCAAACGGCCTGGCCTCATTTCGGCCAGATAAGCAGTCTCAATGGGTCAAGATAGGGATGCATTCGTTAGTAACATGGCTCAAAAATCAACAAGGCTGATTACGCTGGGAGATTTCTACAAGCCAGCCAAGTGAGAGGCCAGATCAGCTAGCGAGCAAACCAAAGACTAGAGCAAGTTTGCATGGCATACTACGCTTCCCCTGAGCCAGGACCCAGGCTTGCATTGAACATGACCAGAAAGACTGCAGTTTGAGCTACCTTATTTTCTGTCAATGATTGCAGTTTAAAAAAAAAAAAGTGCTGTTTTGCCAAGCCAGCACCACTGTGAAATGCACAGAGGGTCTCTCCATTCTCTTACTTTCTTGGCAGTGGAAGCATCCCTTGGCTCAGCTGCTTAATGTGTGAGTGTCGTGTCCCACGGGCCATTCTCCATATGGTGGCAGCTACCCAACCATGATAAATCCAGTGTCATGTCTGGAGTCTGAGCACTCTTGTGTCCCACTTTAAGACAGTGCCGTGGGTCACTGAGCCAGTGACAGAGATTTGTGTAAATTCTGGTGATTCCCAGAGGAGTGGGGGGATATTTTCTTTTGACCTCTAGTCTTAGTGCTGCACAGAGTGACCCTTCTGGAGAGCACATTTTTTTTTTAATATCTGCACAGGCTGCTCCACTTTCCTCAGGATGGGATCCAATCCTCATCTGTTTTTAGCAGTTACACATAAATGAGTAAAATGTGTTGAGATTGGTCTGGGTAGGCAGGCTCAGCAAATGTATCCAGGCATATAATAAAGATGGCATGACAATCTTTCTCTTCATGCAGGGTGCCTGTGCTCATCTGTGCTCATGATTGGTCAGGAATACCTCTTGCATTCATTTTTTTTTCCACCAGTGAATGATTGGCAGCTAGTTCTCATCCATAATCCTCATTGTAGATGGAGGAAAACTAGGTTACAAGTGGCTTTAACAACAGAATTAGATAGAGGAATTTACTCTTGTTGGAACTGATCCTGAACCTCGTTGTTCATCACACTCATTTTTTTCCTGTGTGTATTTTATTAAGAAAAAAAAATTTATTCATTTTACATACCAAGGATCCCCCTCTTCCTTCCTTCTGCCCCTCCAGCCTCCCCCTCCCAACCCATCCCCTATACCCTCCTACAAGAAGGTAAGACCTCCCCTGGGGAGGTACGTTTAGTAGAGGCAGGTCCAAGCCCCTCTCCCTGCCAAACTCCAGGAGTCCAGTCGAAGAGAAAGAAGAGGGATTCTATGAGCAAGGGGCATCAAGATCATGATGGGGAAACCTACAGAGACAACCAAACCAAACTAGTGGGAACTCATGAAATTTAGATCAACAGCTATGGAGCCTGCATGGGACTGGACTAGGCCCTCTGCATAGTGAGACAGTTGTGTAACATGATCTGCTTAAGGGGCCCCCTGGAGTAGGATCAGAATCCACCGCACTCATTTTTATCCACTGAGAAAAACTGACCTAAGGACCACAAGCTAGACCATTAATGGGTGTGCTAGCCCATAGCCTGTATATGCTATTCACTTTGGGAACTTAAATATGGTTTAGAGAGAGAGAGAGGAGAGAGAGAGAGAGAGAGAGAGAGAGAGAGAGAGGTGGAAAGTAGAATTAAAAACATTTTTTTCAGGTAAAAAAAAATTACAAAAACAAAGACAGCATTGCTTTCCTAGGGCTGTAGACTTTACAGATCTGAGCCCTGTTTTTCCTGCTTAGAACTGGCGAACCTTATACAGACTTGGAAGACATGCTTTCCCTACTACCATCCTGTTAAATAAGTCTCGATGGACAGCACAGAAAGTCAACCTCCAGCGTCTGGTTTCCATCCATGGTATGGTTGTCATGAACAAACCTGTGTACACCGCTTTTCTCCTTTCTTCTTGTGTTTTATTTTCTTGTTAGACTTTGTGGTTGTGAGAAGGGTGCTGCATAACAGAGACAACAGTTCATCTACACCACAGCCTGGTTCCCTCTTCAATGAGTCAATCAGGTTCTGTAGCATGTTGATGATGGCGTTAGTGAAGATATTTATCATCATGATTTTTTTCACTGTGGACTAGTGTTTGAGGACTGGGTAGAACACTCAAAAGGTGTTGTTTCCTGTGCTATGCTTTGAAGGGGTCTTGTTTTTTAATTGAACTTGCTCAGATTTCTGTCATCATCCAATGACCTGAAATTTGCATTGGGTTACTAGAATAGAATAGCAATGTTTATCATTATTATTATTATTATTATTATTATTATTATTGACAACACAGCTGAGTCTGTAGATTTATAAACCATGTATAGATTTCTCCAAACTGAGAGATTAATAGCGCAGTATTTGAACACCTTACCGGACCTGACTTAAGCAGCTGCCTAATTAACAAATATATTTTTATGGACAGTGGATACACAGGGGCAGGGATGGCCATGCTTAGTGAATTGAATGCCTTCTTTGCTTCTAGATGCATATTTCTCACACTCTCGTAGAGGCCATTGATTTTGGAACAGTTTATTAAATGTTCTTTTTACTCTAACATAGATGAATTCTTTCAAGAGTGATTTAGCAAAAATATCCAAGGAGTCAGGAAGCACTCTTTCTCCCCTTTAGCCTTTCCTGCCTAATTCCATGAAACTAAGAGGAAATGCATAGCCGAGTCTTTGTTCATAGTACAGAATATAGGAAACACGCTGGATTTATAGAACAATGTTGTTGGGCAAGTGCTGGGTTTGTTTGAGGTCCATGTGTGCTCATTTTCCATGATCAGCCCTAGGAAGAACGAATGGGCCTCTCTCTCATCTGTTCTTAAGTAAAGGTTATCATCCTTGTGTTGAAGTGCCCATGTTTGTGAGGTTACCAAATAAGGGTCATCCTTACCTACACATTCCTAATTTTACCCTTCCCCATGTCTTAATTTTTAGGTCCAATCATTTTAATAATCCAGTATTTCTGAAAGTTGAAATTCCTATTGTCCTGCTATCAACCACCAAGCACACCCCCACCCCATCCTACCCACTGCTTTCTTATGTCAGGACAGTAAATGTCATAATGGGAGCTGGAAGTCAAGGCGTGTGGCATTCTTCCTCTGACTCAAATGCTCTCCCGTGACTGTCTGATGGCCATTCCTCACAAGTAAGGCAGCCAGTGGGTGTGACGTGAGACCCCAGGAAGAACCTGGCCATTCCAGCTTGGAATGTCAGAAAACCCAGTGAAACCCCCAAGATTATCACAGACCCACCTGCACACAGTTGTAGATAAGTGTATTTTTAGACAATCTTGGTTTTGAAAAGCAATCTAGGACAGAATAGTTCTATTTTACTTAATATTAGAAAAAAATTTATCAGTCAGAAGCCTTAAGCAGGATTTACTGCTCTGAGAAAAACTGAAACTTGATTTCAGTTTCTTCAATAAAATTTTCCTACTTCTATTAGGCATCCCACAAGCTTCTGGAAGTTTCGTTTTGTTTGGTGGTAGTCTTGTATGTTTTTTTTTTTTTCCTATACTCTTGGAAGTTGGTACATTCTTGTGAACTTTGGTACTTAAGAACTTTGTCTAATTAGTGACTGTTTTCTCTTCATCACTGGTCTTTTCAATCTAGATGCGTTAGAACTGCTTTGTTTAGGAGGCGCCTGCCTCCTCCATTGCAGGATACTGGACATGCTTGCTCTCGAAGACTCCAGGAGAATTCTTGGCACACACATACTAACAATTGACTTTCTGGGAGTTTTTGCATAAATGACAATTTCTGTGGCCTTCAACTTCCCTCTGCTAGCATAATGAGTAGATTAATATGTTCCTTCTTGGCAGGAATGGAAACTAATTTATTAAAAGAAGGAGGAAAAAAACATGTTGTGCTAAATCAGTTACTAAGGCAACAGGCACTCCATACATGTTTGACAAGGGAGCAAAAAAAAAAAAAAAATGCATTCACAGCTCTCTAAGGCGGAAGGCAGCAGAAATCTGATCACAAACTCCACCCCCACCCTCACCATCAAGAGTCAGCTAAATATGTAGTAGATACCCAAGATATGTTTTGTGTAAGAATCTTACCAAAGAATCTTGCAGAAACTTGCTGAAATGAAATGTCATTTTCTCTATGACAACTAATTCTACTTCAGGAAAATCACAAAGCACACAAATAATGTATACATTTTGAATTTGTTGTTTTTTTTTCTGTTTCATATTTACATTTTTCAGACAGGGTCTTACCATGGAGCTGGCTATGTAGACCAGGCCTCAAACTCACAGAGATCTGCCTGCCTCTGCCTCCCAAATGAAGGGATTAAAGGTAGACACTACACTATCTGGCACCATTTTGAAAATGAAATAAATTTCAGCACCCCTATGAATCTATAGTAGAAGGCCAATAACTCCCTGGGTTAGTGGGCTGAAACACACTCACTGAAACGTCGGTATTAGGAACTAGATATTTGTACCGCATATTACAGGGGCATTAGCTGTCCTGTTTTTAAAGTACAGGGCATGCTTCTCAACTTAAACTGAGGTGGTGGGGCTTTTCTGACTTTGTAGGGTATTTATTAGAATTCTTGGCCCTTATCCATTAAATGCCAGGAACATCCTCCAAATGGCAGAAACCCAAACTCTCTTTGTCATCATTACATATAATCAAAGAGTCAGGTCCCTGCCAGTGTAACACTAGTGGTCTAGGGTGCCCCAGTCATGTGCTTGGGGCTTCGGTTAAGATAATTGCAGTGTCCCATCCTCGTGATAAGAGTGATAAGCATAAGTACAAAAGAGGAACATTCTGTTGGTTGGGTTGTCCATATCACTGGTTTAGCCAATTTGCATTCCATATGTTCTTTTGTGACAAGTCCTATTACATCAGTTGGGTTTTTCTCTATTGTGATACGCAATTGTTGCCAAGTAGCTAATTAAGGAACACAGGGCATTGCACATCTTCCTCTTTACCTCATCTAGTGATGATCCTAATTTTTTCCCCCTCAGGGAACATCCTTCTATACATTCATATGGAATTCTGGAGGATTTTGGTAAATTTAATAGTATGCTCAGAATTGAGATCTCACAATGGAAATAAGAATGTACTAATCTTTTACTACAAATGTCTGCACAGATTGCTGTGATGCACTGGAAACACACGGAGCTAAAAGAGGAGAGATAAACATTTGGTGCATAGCAATCCCTCTCTTGATCCTGTAAATCATCTTACAGATTTTATTTGTGAGATCTTGCTATACTGTAATGCCAGATGCAATAACCACAAGTCAATACTCTAAGTTTCTTAATGCGCATTCTCCAAGGCACAGCCCAGAGCACAACAGGACACTAAAAGGTGTGTTCATATCTTTACCACACCAAGAAAAAAAATCCACCCAGGATAAGAATAAGTGACCCCAGTACAAATGAATGTAATAACGCTGTGATGCAAGCGGTAATGCCTTCAGCTTGGCTTTGATCCCCACATCCTAACCTGCCGCCTTCCTTGCCCTTTTATTCCAGTACTGTGACGGCCACTGTTCCATTACAGATGAACAAATGGAAACATGGAAACCGTAAAAGCTACACCTCACAAAATGTTGGAAAGCTGTGGGGTTTTAGACATTGTAGCGGAAGCATAAAGCAAATTTGGTAGACTTCCAGCCATTAGCACCTGCTTTATACTATTGGTGCCAGCCCATTACGTCCCACAACACATGATACCTATGCTGTTACTTATTTTGTCCATGTTACACGCAAAGGAGCCTAAATCCACTTGGGTCCCAACTTCCCAGGGCCTTTCTAGCTTTCTTGGAGACCTTAAGTTCGAGAGCTGGCTTCTGACTGTTCCGTGTTTAGGAATGCCCAGGTATAAGGTGTAGATAAAATATCCTCTTGAGTTCTTCTTTCATCTGAAATTGTGCTAAAAGTTATAATAAAACGAGATTCTCGGGTACCCAGATTTGCTTCTCCGACCATAGCATTTTGCGCCCTTCATTGGAGGATTGAATGGAAGGCGATGGGGCTTGAGGAGGGGGACTGAGCTCAGTTTCATATTATAAGAGTGAGGAGAGCGCAGACATAGATATGATGAGTGACATGAGGCGGGGGGGGGAGGGGGGGAGGCTCTGCTTCAGAGTGTGGCCTTCTGGTTGTCCATCGCGATATCATCTGCATAACCAAGCCACTTTGTCTGTCTGAATTTGTCTTGCCACCGAACAAGGCAGGCCACTGGGGTTTAGTTATCCCCGAGTTTCCTCTGTAGTGCTGTACTGTGTGGGCCAGGGGGTAATAATTTTAAGTAAGTACGGGAGAGAATATTACTGCGCAGAGCCACTTCTTAGTCCCATAGGACTATGAAGTAATGACTGAGAAATAAAGAGCACCAGACACAGAGTGCCACTAAAAATCCTTGGGGACTTACAGAAGATACTTACAGCTTGCGTCAAATTCCTTACGGTTCCGCCTACTATGCCACTTGGAATATATAGAAAGGAAATGCCTGTGAGCCACTTGTTACCAACAGCCAGAACAACTAGATTCTCTCAAAACCACGTATCACAACTCCTAGAAATACATTTCTAATTCTTATAAAAAGGACACATATTCCTATTTATTCAAATCCCTTTATACCACACCAGTATCATCTTCCATTTCTGAATAATAAAAAAGGGGTTTCTTCAAAGCCAGCTTGCTTTCAAGATGAAGTTACCAAAATGAACGGAAATACGGAGCTTGGGAGATGACTCAATGGTAAAGAGCACTTGCCGCTCTTAAGGATGACCTGAATTTGGATTCCAGTATTGATGTGATGGCTTAAACCACTTGTAACTGTAGTTCAAGGAGATCTGATGCCATCTTCTTGCTCCGTGGGCACCAGGCATGAACAACTTTCTTACCTGATTTTTTTTTAATTTTAAACAAATTAACTATCTAATTAAATTTGTAGTGCAAAGGATCAAGCCCAGGCCCTTGCACTTACTAGTCTGGTGCCTCACCAATCACACGCATCCTCAGTTCTGATTTTACTCTTAATGCGTTAGAGTAGTGGTTCTCACCCTTCCTAAACCTGTAACCCTTTAATATAGTTCCTCACATGGTGGCCCCCAACCATACAATTATTTTTATTGCTGCTTCATAATTGCAGTTTTGCTACTGTTTGAAGTTGTCATGTAAGTATCTGTGTTTTCTGATGGTCTTAGGTGATCCCTGTGAAAGGGTCACTTGACACCCCCACAAAAGGGGTCATGACACACAGGTGAAGAGTCACTGGTTTAGATAATATGCCCTTGATCTGAATGTATGTGTTTGAAACACTTGCTAATTTTAACTCATTTCTTCAATACATATTGGTTATTAAAAGTGACAGGGTGAATGAAAGTTGTCTTTGTCTTCTGGTTCAATGAAAGAATGTTGCTCATTTGGCATTAGCATTTGATTTAGTGCAAGGTCTTGAACAAATCAAGGAACTTGGAAAAGGAAAACATCTAATAAAAAGACAGAAACTGCCTCACCAGTCAATAGGCCTCAAATAAGTAAGAAACGAAATAAATTATTAAAAGATACTGTTCAAAAAGCATCATCATCTAAGAAGTGTGTACTCCACGATGGAACAATAAACATCTTTTCCTATAATTTCCATGTTTTCTAAAGGTTCAAGTTCAAGTACTTCTATACATCTAACTGTGTCCCAAAGTGTAACGTTCTAACAACCAGAGCAGGCTATGGTGATTCCCAAGTGGCTCGTTTCATCAGTGGGATGTGCATTTATTTGCTGGTCCTGTAGTGGACCATTTACCATAGTAACTCAGTTTGAATTGGGGTCATGTGGTATTCATTCACAATTCAGAAATGCTACTCTGCGATGCTTCTCAGAGCTGTGCATATAACGTCTACACATAGAAGGTCATTCGGCTGAAGTCACTATCCAGTAATCAGAAATTCCCTCACTTAGTGATCCTTCAAACTCAACTGGATTTTAAAAGTACCTTAAGTTCATTTCCTACTGGGAATGGTCTTCTTTGGCATCATCTGCATAGCTGGCTGTATCATGAAAAGTCTACCCTCAGCTTCTACAATGCCCATCATTCAAAAAACAGGAAAATTAGCTGTTTTCTCTTTTACTCCCCCCGCCCCGATGTTTCAACTGCAGAAAACAATACTATTTGCAGAACATGTTGCTTTGTGCAAGGTGAAAGCATAGTTCAATGGCCCCCATCTCTCCTTTTAAACTTATTTTAAAAGCTTGGCCTCTAATGGTAGCACTCAGGAGGCTGAGGATGGAGGACTGTGAGGTTAAGGCCAGTCTCGGCTACAGAGTGAATTCTAGTCCAGTGTGGGTCACAGCATGAGACCCTGTCTCAAAAATAAAATCATGTGCGTACACTCCTCATCTGAAATGCAGGATTCATGGTTCATGCATTTGTTCTTTGGCAGGGTTAAGTAGGAGAAAAGCTTTAGGCTACTCGCCAATCACATATTTAACTGAAAGGAAGGTCAGGTTTCATTCAGAGGCTGTACGAGCCAAGGATAGGATTTCAACTGTTCTAGGAAGGTCCATTGATTTTTTTTAAATTTCTTTTAAAAATACATATATTGACATATTTTTCTCTACAAAGGTGGGAGGGAAGAAGTGAAAAATTGTAAATTCTGAAAAACATCTAAAGTGAATTTAAAGCGATAAATCAACAGGAGTCTGTTTAAGAAGTATTAGGGAAATTTATTAAGGTAAATTGAGGAAATACCCTCACAAATACAGAATGGAGTAGACAGCTAAAGTTGTACTCTGATCTGACAAGGAGCGAAACTATCTCACAGGCAGGAGCAGGAAGAAGGGGCATGTGACCCTTCTCCCTCTCCTATTAAGAGATCATGTACTATGGCAGGAAGCACCATCTCCTTCAGGCCCTATTGCCCAAGGTCATGGGCAGAGTAAATACCACTACATTTCTCCTTTTTGTCTAAATAAGGTTCTAAACTTAATGCAAACTATATACAATAAGAATGATTATCAAGTATTGTTCAGGAAAAAGAAATGGTAATAACATAAACAAAAATGAGATTATAACCAATAAGAATAACATCAAACAAGAAAGACATGCTAAATGTTCAGAAATGTCCAGAACATAGGTAAATGGCAAATTACCAAGATTACTCTAAAAGCTGTCCTATGTTGGAGATTCTAACTCTAGTACTAGTATGTTCTAGCTAATATACAAGAAGATTGTAACTGTAACTGTCTAGTCTTCAACTCCATCAAAGACCTAAGAAGGAAATAATAATACCTGAGAACACAGAAAATGAAAGCAAGCAATTTTCAAAATTCTTTTGAGAATAGACAGAGACAGCTGACAACCTGGACAGTCACCTAAAGTTTCTCAGCATCATTCAGTCATCCTTTGGCTACAGGCCTAGAATATTTGAAAGACCATTTTCAGAAGCAGAAATTTTGAAAGACCATCTTACCCTGTCTTAACAGAGTTCAGTAGTCACTTTCCTCTGTGTCCCGCAGAATATCTGGTGGTATCTTCTGTGAAGCAGGAACCTGGAGGACCATCTCGCTTTGCAAAGTTCAATGGTCACCTTCCTATGGGTCCTGTATGTCCAGTTTATACATCAGACTGTCAAGCAGTCCAGGCAAGAGCAGTTTCTTGCCCAAATGGCTAACTTTGGCCATAAAGAAAGCAAACACCATATGGAGTTTCTTTGATGCCCATCATCCTCTTTGAAGTAATTGGTGCTGCCAGGAGCAGACATATCTCATTGTCCAGAAAAGTCTAAGTTTTTTTAAAACATTTTAAATGCCATATTCTGTAGGTCTTTGAAGTGTTTGAAGATTATCTACCTAATTGAAATATATCTTTGTATGTCTAGAAAACTTAACTAACATGACTATAAATTTGATTATCATAAATGACTAATTATTCTGAATTTTAACTATATATTACAATTTAAATGAGTTGCATAAACATAATACCTTAAACGAGTAGAAATATATATGCAGTATAGCAAAATTAACTTTAAATTTGTATCAATAAACTAAAATCCATAGCAATGTAAAACATTTCAAACAAGTTGTTACTCTTTAAAAGTAGATTCAATAATCTACCCTTTTATCCTATCATATCTATATCCTACATTTCTATATCATATCTCACTTTCTTCTTTTAGAAAGAGATTGACTATGACCAATAACAATTTGTAACCAACCCCTAAGCAAAGACAAACATCTATAAACCATTTTTGGGGGAGGGGGGTAATGTGGGCATAGTCCACTAGGCTACTTCTGGCTGATTGTGGGTATTGTTAATCTTATGGGGGATCCTGAAGAAATTAAGAATTTTAATTAAATCTTGGCTGTAGTAGTTTTTGAGGCTGGATCATCTTAGTCATTTGCTTTGAAGCCGTTTGGGATGTTGGATCATCTGGGCCATGATTGTCATTGGAGATCTTTCAGGGAGTCTTGGTTGATCAAACCATTATTAGCCTGGAAGCAATCCACAGGTTCTCATCTTCTGTGGAAGCAAAAGCAGAACCTCTTTCCCAAAGGAACATATCCTTAGGCATAAATTTTGAAGTCAAGATACCTTTAAAATATGCACATTGGTTTAACTTGGTAGCCCCTACAATGGACTGTCTCTCTGCAGTTAAAAAATACCAAAAAAAAAAAATAATATGTAGCATCCAGATTCTTTGTGTAGTTTCCATCTTTACTTGGCTTAACTTTATTATTCTTACTGTCTCTTTAAAGACTTTAATTTTTAAAACTACCTATTTCTTTATATAACTGTCTATATTCCTTTTCCTCTCTCTTCCAAACCTATGTACATTTTTACACACACTGTAAACCGCTTAGAGTTTTATTCCATCTGAATCTGTCTTATTGTGAATCTGTAACCTTCCTTTTTGATTAGACAGAAAATGGGAAGTACTGTGGGAATGTCCTTCTGTATGCTGTGGATATGTGTTGCTCTGGTTGGTTGATAAATAAAGCTGTTTGGCCAATGGTGAGGCAGAATAAGGTGAGGCGGTACATTCAAACTGGAAAGAGAATAGAAGAAAGGACAGTGGTGTAGACACTGTGAGCTGCCACTAGGAGAAGCAAGATGGGAAAGTACCAGTAAGCCATGAAGCCATATGGCAATGCATAGATTAATAGAAATGGGCTGAGTTAAGTTGTAAAAGCTAGCTAGCAAGAAGCCTGAGCCATTAGGCCATACAGTTGGTAAATAACATAAGCCTCTATATATTTATTTGAGTCCAAGCTGCAGGACTGGGCTGGACATAGGAAAACTTCTGACTACATGAATTAGAATATTAAAAATTATATCCAGCTGGGCGTTGGTGGCGCACGCCTTTAATCCCAGCACTCGGGAGGCAGAGTCAGGCGGGTCTCTGTGAGTTCGAGGCCAGCCTGGGCTACCAAGTGAGCTCCAGGAAAGGCGCAAAGCTACACAGAGAAACCCTGTCTCGAAAAACCAAAAAAAAAAAAAATTATATCCAAACTAATTCATCTCCAATTTTAATAAAATGTAACTGCATAAGATTCCTATGGATTCCCATATAGTTATTTTGTGGGAGTACAGTAGTACATGTAACCTATTTATTGGTAAAAATTTAATTATACTTTATGTGTTAATTATACCCAGAGTACCTACAGTGTTGTTGGGTATTATTTTTTCATTCAATTGCTTTGGAGAAAAAATACAAATTCTCTAAATAAAACATGAAGAATATAAAAAGATAAATAGAAAATGAAAATCATGTAATAACTTGTCATTTAGAAATTTGACGTCTTTATGTATGTCCTATTTGCCTCCAAAACATTTTAATGGCTGGATCATAATCCATCATAAAGTAGATCAATTGCATTCTCTTGTCCAGATTTGGTTATTTCCAGATAACATTTTCAGAAATCCTTATAGATTGCTGTCATCATGTATTCATGCATTTCTGTCTGTCAAGCAGTTGATTTTAAGATAGATTCTTATGAGGACACCTTCTGAATCACTTGTTCATATGTAATCAAATCATGTCATTATAGCAACAATAGCACCATAAAGAGGTTTAAGGGGGAAAAAACCATAGCTATCTTTAGCAACTATGCAGTTTCACAGAACAAACTTACTGGAGCACCAGCTTTTAGGTGCACCTATCCAGGGTAGCAAGGACAGCACAAGTCCACCCCAGAGACATCCTTAAGTGGAGATCAGCAGGACTCTGGAAAGTCTTATTGAAAACTCACCACCTGCCAGTCTGGGACAGCATATCTTCAGGAATTAAGTCTAGTGAAGACAAGAGATCTATAAAGTGGTTACCCTAATCAATGGAAGTCCTCCCATGCAGTCCTGACAGCACGGAAGCAAGAATGGGATCAGCTAAAGGACACTTGACCCAGATTGTGTAAGTCAAATAGAATTTTACCAGCTGGAAAGGGGGAGATGCAGTCTAGAATCATGGGGATTGGGATTTGGATACATGAAGACAGGCACAAAAGTGGAGGTGCTGTGAAATGAGTCCTTTTGATGTGTCTTAAGGAACTAGGTGACTGTTACAGCGATGAGATATGCAAAGGGAATTTTATAGGGAGACAGAGAAATAGAAAAGTTACTTCAGCCAGGGCTAGAGGCAGGAGTAAAGGATGTGGAGGACTGTGGAAGGCTTCCCCGTAAGAGGCGACATTTGCACACGTCTGGCAGTAAACTATTCCATGTATCGCTGATATTACAAACCCTGTTCTGATATTAGTAGTATCCAACTAATGTTGTAGATAGAGATATAAAACTCTTAGGATCTGGCCAGCCTACAAGGTGGATGGACATTATTTTTTTTTTCTCTGTGGTCACATTACACTATAGGGAAAGTAGAGGTTCATGGAACTTAATGGATTTTGAGTTTTTTCATTCTGGGAAAAACTTCGAACTCAGACTTTAACAGTATGGAAACTCTGCAAGTCAAAGCAAAATCTGTCATGTTGCAGAAAAAGAGACATTGTCACTGCCCTACTTTGGGTCCAGCATGCAGGGTGATTTGTACAAAAGTAGCACATTCCCTAAAGAAGTAGGACACCTGGTAACCCTCATTTTATAATAGCAGAGAGGCCAGATCTAGCTATAGCCAGGTCAGTAAGTAGTTTCTTGGTTTTTAAGGTTGTGCAACACCCACTCAGATATAATGCAGAACCTTATTACTCACGATTTTTATTGCCTGTAATTACTGAACTCATAGTGAGTATAGTGATAAAATAATTAAGGTACTCATCATTTGATTTAAGTTACCTTATTTTATTTTAAAAAATTTTTATTCATTTTACATACCAACCACAGGTTCCCTTCTCATCCCTCCTCCAAAAGGGTACGGCCTCCCATGAGGAGTCAGCAAAGCCTGGTACATTCAGTTGAGGAAGGACCAAGCCCCTCCCCCTGCAACAAGCCTAAGCAAGGCATTGTCTCTCAAGTACAGCTGGTACAACCTGCTTCCGCTGTATAATTAGTGATGTCTATAATAAAGCCTCCATAACTTTCTGTACATATGTTATGGCCTTGGCTAAGTTTTTCTTTTTCCTTGTGTAAGTTTCTTGTGAGGACTTTGGAGATACATGGAAAAAATGGAACAAGCCATACATTTGCCACACATGAATGATACATGATGTATGTATGTAATGATGAATGTTATAATGATGTATGACTCCTGGGACACTGAATAGTGTTTCTTAGGACCCATGTCTTCCTATTCAAGGCTGTTTTGTGAGTAGACTGTGGGTACAAGAGTCTGTCATCCTCAGGCTATAATTGAGTCTAACTCCTCTTGTCTGTCAGCATGGGCTAGGGCCAGGCCTGTGACCTCACCCAGCTTCACTTTGCTTGTATGGAAAATGAGTACAGAATGATTTTTTTTGTTTTGTTTTGTTTTTCAAGACAGAGTTTCTCTCTGTAGCTTTGGAGGCTGTCCTGGAACTCACTCTGTAGACCAGGCTGGCTTAGCACTCACAGAGATCCACCTGCTTCAGCCTCCCAAGTGCTGGGATTAACAGAATGCTTGCTTTGTGTCTTTTTTTTTTTTTGCTATTGAAATAGAACAACAAAGGGTGATTTATAAACTACAAAGCACTAACCAAGTTAATACTAAATGCACGGTACCAATTATAGATCTTGTGACATGATTTTAGTGCCAAAGAGTGCTGATGACTAGAATTAAGTTACATAAACCAGATTTGAAATGCTTTATCAAAATCTTAAGCTCTTTGTAATAGTAAGATACTAGAGTGAGCTGTTAAGAGCTATGAATTTGTGTTTCACATTAAGTTTAGGCTAGTAACCTTAATAGATTTTAAAAACCTGGAGTCATCTCTGTTAACTAAAACCTGTGGCATAACAGAAGCTGTCTAGATACGATGCAGTGGTATTCAAACTACTCTATCGGTTGGCAGCATCCACATCTCATGGGAACTTACACAGGCTTTCGATGATTGTTTAAACATTATTCACTTAAGATATTCCTCTTAAACAAAAGCACACTATAGCAGAATATTTTGCAAGTCCATCTACTAGTAAATTCCCTAGTGGAATTGAAAAAGAAAACAAACCAGCCAACAGGAAGATGGAGGCTTCAATATTTTGAGTCAATTCTATCTTGAATAAATTCCAGCCAAAGCGCTGGCATCCAAGTGTGTGCAGTTTGATGGCTCCCTTAGGCTTTCTGGGTTCTGCTGCTTTGCTGTGTCTTAGGACTCACTCTTAATGAACTGATTGAGCATTCCCTCTATCTCTAATTTTCTTTACAATATCAAATGTGCCTTGTGACCATCACCAGCTGCAAGCACAGCATCAATTAACTCACCACAACGGAAGCTTTGGTGATTAATCTGTAATGACAGGGCTGCTTTCCCAACTGATTAGATTCATTATCAAGCGACCAGAGGTAGAGCGTGCTCCTTGGAAGATTTATTGCTCTGGAATGAATTACCTTGCCCTCTTATCTTCTCGAAAGTAGGCCTGGTGTGTAAGAAAGATGAAAATATCAACTGGAAGATAATAATGGAAAGAGGAGGAAGAAGAAGAGGAGGAGGGGTAGGAGGAGGAGGAGAAGGAAGAGAAAGAACAAGAAAAACAAGAAGAAACCATCGATATTTTCATGGCTTCAGTTCTGAAACAATACCTCCTTGAACAAATACCATTTCTGATCATTTGTAGAGCCAAGGCATGACTGGAACCATTATATTGACAACAGCTTCTACACATGTGTCAGTCATGCCAGATGGGGAAATCTATTCCTCTTATTCTTTCTCCTTTCACCTTGGTTGACCAGATCACCAGCAAGCTCTGGTCTGGGTTATAAAGTTCTATATGCTTTATCTGCCCAGTTATTCTTTTTACAAACCTAATCATGGCCAACTTGATGCTCTTGTGATGTGTCTCTGATAGTGCATCCCCTTAATGTCAAACTTACTCTCTAAGATTTTTACACACATACACATAAGCACATATGTGGATGCATACCCATATAGCCTCAGGCTTTTTCTATATCCAAATTTTACATATACATTACATTCCTTCTTTAAAATTTTCCTATATGCCTGAGCCAAGGAGTGCTACTCTTCTTGTCTGTGTGACTCTTATCTCTAATGGTCCTTTTCAGTTCCTTAACTTAGTGGAAGTTTGTTTGGAATCTCTAGTAAACTAGTGGATGCCCCAAATGTGGAAAATGAGTTCATTGTGCTGTGTGCTTCTCACCAAGTGAGGCAACACACCTGCTTTTAAACAGACTGACACCTCTCTCTGAAATTTCTTGGGGCAAATACAGGAATTTGCTTGCTCTGCCAGGTTGGTTTTCAGCTCATCTGATATACCCTCATGTGGATAATGCCTGAGTTTAAGTGCCAGTGTCCTTGTTAGGGACATGCAGGGAAGGATGGGAGAGTAGAACGTGTTGGCACACACCAATGCAGTCTATATCTTCCACCCATCTGTCTCCAGATCTTTTCTCTTAGGTTTTGTTTATCTACTCTTCATTTATCATGGGCAGGAGAAATGGGAATCCCAGGTTCTAGATCTTCTTGTACAGTTTTGATTACACTACTCTGGTTTTCTAAGCCTTCTTTGTCCTTCCCTGTAAACTGGATAAATTAGCACATTTCCCCTTGACTTGTTCAACATCAAAGTGATATCAACAAAATCACTTACATGTTTTTTTAGTTTAAAGTAAACATTGAAGAGATCTGGATCCCCTCTCCCAGCTGCAAGTTTTTCTTTGGGTCACTTTAAGGGAGGAAGAAACAGAGTGACTATGATTTATGATTAGTTGCTTAAGGCATTGTTCATATTGACATTGAGTTATAGGCTATAGATTTTGAACATGAGCGATTCATACACAACTGGTGGTCTGTTTCTGTAGGGCCTTGTTTTTGTTAGCTTGACCCATGCAGAGGACCTGTTAACTATAAATCATCCATGGTAACTTTGTGAATGTGCAGGAGTGAAGGGATGGGTATCAGATCTGCTGAGACAGAATCATGTCACAGGGGACGCTTACCTTTTTAGTAAGCTCACTGTTAATGTAATAACAACAGTACAAAATATAATGATCACATTTTGAGGAGACATCTTTCAAGGCAAAAAATTATTCGTGTTGATGGTAACAAATAGTTTGGCACTTTGGGATTGCCTTGTTCAATTTATAGCTGGCGACACCGTTTGACTTTTTACCCTTGAGTAGGCCAGATAAATGTGCCCTGTGAGGTTGCTATTGGTATTTTGTAAGAATCCTTTTTTCCTTCACATTCCCCCAACGCCTCTCTCCACAAACCACAGGGGTTTTCTCTTCCATTCACTATTAGAGGAGGCAATTTACTCTCCCTTCCTATGTTAAGATCAAAACCAGAGATAATGACTTTCCATTGTCACGCTGGGGAAATGAAGGAAGCAAGAAAATCTCACCCTATAAACAATAGTGTATTCACTGCAGGGAGGGAGGATCTCCAAGAGCCCCGGATCCAAGACTTACTGTGGATGACAAATGCAGGACAGAAGAACAAGCATTGAATATGCTCCAGCACTTTCCAGAAACAGGCCTACTAGCCAGAAGGCCAAGAGAGGTAGAAAGAGGGGGGGGGAAGGGGAGAAGGGGCCTTGTTCTCCAAGTGAGTCACAAGTGAAATGGAGCGCTCCTGCCCTCTGGGGCAGGGGAGCCCACAGAATATGGAATCCAGCTGTCTTCGACGTTTGTCTAGCCGGGCTTTCTGCTGGAGAAAAACCTTCAATATGACAAACAGAGAGGTTTCCCAAAGGGAGAGGCATTTGGGGTTTCTTGCAATGGAAAGTGTTACATGCACTAGAGTAAAGCTGATTAATGATTCTTCCTTGTAGATTTTGCCAAGATCCCCACAGTAGAACATACACAGAAATTATGAGACACATCATCTGGGTTTTCTTCTCTCCATTTCTTTTTCTTACCCCTTAGGCCTTCTGTGACCATATATAGCTATGGCTTGAGCTTATAATCTGTAGGGTTACGCTTTTTGGTTTAGATGAATGCGATTATTGTAATTAATTTCTAGTAGGAAGTCAAAATTATAAATCTCGATTTCTAGTAGCAAGTCAAAATCTTTCCTGCATTAAGAAGGGCTTATCATAATTTTCCTCTTTATTTTGTAAATTTCTTAAACTTCATAGCCAGGCCTCAGGGAAAAAAAAAAAGACATTTCATTTGTCCTCGTGCAAATAAACAGTGCTTTAGATTAAGGAATGCACAGTACAAATCCTCACAGTTTCATAGGTAAATGTAGCTCTATTTCTGGTTTTAAATGCCTGGCCCTGGAGACATAGTTGGAACCTGGGTTCAGTTGTGAAATGATGTAGTCTATAGCCAGGACCCAGGCTAAAACAATGGGGAAGCCAGTGATGTCACAGGCTCAGAATCTGCCTGTGATAGCAGAGAAACTGCTTCCTGAGAACATAGTCAACACTGTAAAACCCAACCACAGGAAACCTTGGGTTCTCATGTTCTCTCTCCTTCATTCTATTTGTCTCTGTTCTAGTTTCTGAATAAGTAAAATCTCAGAATAACAGCAAGAGCCAGTATGCCCTGGGCATCCACAATGTGTAAGTGAGTGTGCATTGCATCTCACCTCCATTGCCTCATTAGTTCCCATGAGAATCTTGCAAGGTAAAAGTTGTGCCTACGTCTTAACGTTTTAGGGATGAAGGAACCGAAGCTTGGGGACATTGTTCTATTAGACAGTCAAGCCCATGACCATAACAATCAAAAACATTCCCATTGATCCCTGATCACCTGGAGGACGGCCCTAGTCTGTGCCTCCTGCCTTACTTGGCCTTATGCCTACCTTTTTCTCTGTGTAAACCCCACTCTGGCTCACTTTGAATATTAACGACAAAACACACAGACTTCAACTTGAAAGATTTTTCTTTTTATCAAAAACCGATTGGAAATCAAATGTAATCCTGAGCCACTGCAGACCTCTAATCCTAACTCATCTAGAGGCTGAAGCAGGGGGATCACAAGTTCAAGCTTAGCAGACAAGGATAGGGAAAACCTGGGCAGGGGCTGTAACCTAGTAGTACGGCCCACTTGCCAAGCATGCATGTGACTCTAGGCTCAGTTCTCATTCTGCCAAGGTCTAAAAGTGAGCTCACTGAAGTCCAGGCTTCTGTGTGAAGACCTGAGATGATTGTGAGCAGGCATGGCTACAAGTGGGCAGAGGATACAACATTGCAAAAGGGAATCCTTCTTAGCTATTGCCCTAATCAGGAAAATCTTCAAGAAAGTGAAAAGGGTAAACTCCTTAATTCAGCACATGGAATATATTGGTAGTCCTTAGAACTACAGATATCTAGGGTAGCTTGAAATAATGGCTATATGCTTTGCCATGCCTCATTAAAAAAAAAAAGTTGACCTAGGAATTGACCTCTAGGGATTATTCCCTCAATGTCTCCATTTACTCAACTTCGCTCACTTTCTGTTTTTTTTTTAAATGCATGAAATGGAAATGGTAATATACAGTACTCCTTATAGTATTGTTATAACTAAAAAGGAAAGGGAGTGTGGAAGAGATTTGTAATACATAAAACCTTTACATTGGCATCACAGTAGAGACTTTCTCTTCGTTGTCATATATGTATTGAGTTAATATAGTTTGTAAATTTAAACAGGTTCTATCATTATAATTTGAGCTAAACACGTTTTAGCAGGAAGCTCAACTCCGTTTGATGAGAATAAACATCTCTAAGAAATACGATTTTCACCGGGAGATGGTGTGAGACTCAGGACTGGCGATGCTGCCACCGCACAGGAAACAGCAGTCACTTAAAAAAACAATGGTAGACAAGTGAGGGCAACACACAAGTTCAACAGGAAAGGAAAGGTGAAAATACAGATTTGAGAATCTCTGTTTTGTGTGAAGAAAGCACCTTGGGAGTATGTGAGGCCTTGGGAACTTCCTGTTTAGGTGAAGGGTTATCAGTTCTACCTGTACGGAGACTCACACATGGAAAAGGCTCCTTTCCTTCATTTAAGTCATGTTCTGTGTTGAATCTGTTATCTTGTCTAGGTTTTCCATAATCTATAAACCTATAGTCATTAAAATGCCCTCTCTCTACTATATTTTCCAAGATTGAAAACACCACACATGGGTTTATGGATATCTCAAATTGTCTTCATTTTTGTGCCTTAATTTCATTGATTTCTCTCCTTTAAAGAGTCTCATGAAGATAGCAGAGTAGTCGTTTCTAAGTTATTCTATGTTTCTAAGCGTCTTTCCTTCTCATGATGTAAATCCTCACCAGGCTTAGCCTCTAATGACTTCCCAAATTGGTTCCAGCTAATGGCTCAACAATTTAACGAGGATGACATCTACAAAAACTGTTGAAGAGAATTCGAAGTGACGTGTCGGAATGTTTTATTCATGTATACACTCCAGCATTGCTGCTAACAAGTATTAAAATAACTGACCACCATAGAGAGAAGGGTAGGGACCTCCAAGCTGGCTAACCTTCAACCCTGCAGCCATATTTCAAGCAACTTAGAGTTAGCAGGAGAACAATGAATTATCTCCAGACAATTGGTGGCTAATAAAAACCCTTACAATTAGTATGCCTGCATTTATCTTGCTTTCCCTAGGCTGGAGTTATTGGAATTCATGCACACTTACCAACTAAGAGATTATGGGATGATCCTCTGTTTCCTACTTAATGTTTTCTGTTCTCTGCTGATGAGTGTCATGTAGATGTTATCCCCTTTAGTGCTGTAGGTACAGGCCAGCCAGGCTTAGAGGATGACAAGGTTAATGCAATAACAGAAACCGTTCCGAATTTGAATAACAGAAAGAGCATCCTAGATTGTTTTCAATTAAACAGCAAGTTCCAATTCTTCCCAGGAAAAATTAGTTAATCCAGGTTCTTGCCAGTAAGAATCCAGATACAGAATATTGACTAGATTGCAAAACAAAAATGTGGGTCAGAAGGAACTAAATGAAGAGGTTCCTTCAACTCCGTGTCAAATGCATTCATTTTTTATTTTTGGTTTGATTGGTTATCGGAAGACATAACCTAGAAAAGGTTCACTCATTAAAAAAAGTGTGTGACTTGGGTATTGAGCTAGACTTTTTATATGTGGACATCTATAAAATGTTTTGATAATTAGTTCATTATCAAACCATGAATGGTTCTTAGTGAGCATGTTAGGACTTTCTCCTTACCACTAGCGTCTACCACATGTTTACCAATGACTAAATGAAGTGTCGGGGTGAATACTTAATCAGGCTTGTATATAACAAAAGTTGAGAGGAAAAGGTAAATATTCATGATGGATTAAAATTTCAAAATGCTCTTGATAGGCTGAAATGCCTGATCTAAATTAAAGATGTAAGATTTTTTTCTCTCTTGATATTCTAATGCTTATTTTAATTAAAATAAAATTATGCCACTTCCCCCTTCCCCCTCCTCCTCCGACTCCTCCTATGTGTCCTCCCTTCCTGCTCCACCCATGTCTTCATTATTCCCTCTCAAAGTGATGACCTCTCTTGTATTATTGTTACAGACAGATAGATGGACAAATATATAAACAGAACCTGTTGAGTTCACTTTTTTTGTTCATGCATGTATGCTTTCAGTCATGTCAATAGACATGCTAATGTAAAAGAGAGGAAAATCTCATGGGGTCCAACCCCTAGACAAAGGCAACTAACAGCTAACGAGAGAGGGACAATTAGCCTCTTCCAGAGGTGAACCCCTTAATTGCTTATCAAATACAAAGAAAGTATGCAGCCCTGAAACCTTATACATATAAACAACAATAACCAAAAAAAAATGTATGATTTAACAGGAATAAACACCAAGGCCTGAATGTTTTTTAAAAAAGCACCCTGTATTTAGTGAAGGCATAGGAGACCTGAGAGCACCCCAGTCTTTGTGAATGTGATAGGGAGTTTCCATTGTCTTCAAACTTCATTGGAGCCCACGGTGTAATATGGCTATGAACAAAGCCAGTGTAGCTGGTGATGCATCATTAATAACAGCAGTGTATCCAGACCCCAGAGGCCATTGTGTCCTTGTACTATGTACTGGGGTGACCACACCTTGAGTATTAGATTCCACTTCAGAACTTTCAATTTGGATATCATTTACATTTTAGAACGGTCTTCAGGAAACAGCAAATATGACAGAGTAGCACTCACTCAAGATACCCACCCACTGTCTCATTTGAGAGCGGGTCTGCGGTTGTCATAAGAGCTAAGAAAAGACTCATGACCTGTCTTGGCAAATGTTTCCTATTTTCTATTGGAAGAACCAGGTTTCCAGTATAGAGACAGGCAAATTGAAGTTGGAAATGGGGACTGGAGAGCCTCTTTGGCAGAGAGGGTGAATCAAAGTTTAGTATTATGGATTAGAATCATTCAAGTAGAGTGCCCAAGAAGACAAATGCCAGTCTGTCAATGTCATTAAATTCCATGGTGGCTGGAAAGCAGAGTAGAGGCAGATTGGGAGTGTGGACTCAAGTTGGATACACAGGAAATGAATGGGGGCAGAGTAGGGAGTCCAGGAGTGAGGTGTGCCTGTGAGTGTACAGGTGGAGAACTGTGCTGCACGTCTCAACTGATGCTGTCTGCCTGCTTGAACAAGAGCTGGCACGGGCTGTTTGCAATGGGAAATCTCACCTTTGGAGACTAGCACACAGACAAGGGGCCAAACTCTTTAATGAGACAAGAAGAGTCAGTTTGGTTTTGTAAAAACATCGAGTGAAATCACCCAGAAAACTAGTAATCAATTTCCCTTTTTTTGATAACCCTAATTTTAACAAAATAGTACTAAAATGTAAATTACATTTTTATCAACATTTTCAAATGCTATTAATGGGAAGCAACCACAACAACATACAGAAATAACACTGTGGAGAGATCGTAACTTTGTATATAGCAAAAGTAATAAAGATAATTACTGGAATTAGAGGGATCCAAAAAATGACCAGACTTTGGGTATGTATTCCTGCATGTCATCTAAATGACCCTGAACAATTTACATAACTCCCTTTAATCCCATTGCCTCAGATAAATGAGGATATTCACATCTGCCAGTGTGTTTGTGAGGATGAAATGTACGATTAAGCATGGAAATGAACACTCCCACACTTTACAATTATTGATAAAGCACCTCTGACGTGCACAGCCTCATTTTATTTTCATGAAAGTCTTGTGAGTCAGCTTGCTCTATTGTTGGTCCCATGTCATTCTGCTTTTGTTGAAATAACTTTTTTTTTCCAAGGACACACGCTGACTGACAAAACAGAAATAATATTGAAAGTGCATCTTCCCATACACATTTACATTGTGACTACCGGGTGTCAGCACTATTTCAGGAGCCATGGGCAACTATAAAAGCAATCAAACTAAGAGCTAACATCAAAACCTGTTTGCTGTATGTTGTTCTGAATCTTATCTGCTAGCCTATTTGGCAGTACCCCAAAACACTATGGTTGCTTCTCTTCCTACTAATTCAGGATAGAAACAAAGGAGGCCTACCAATTCCCAGTTAGTAGGGAGCCTGTACAGTACTAAGGAGCAGCAAACCTGGTTCTCTGGATTTCAAAGCCCTTCTCTGTATTTGATTTACTGAAACTTTCAGAGTTTCCAGCTCAGTGTTAAGTGAGGGTTTGTGGCAATGTAGGCATATAGGGTAGCCGGAAACCTGACCTCTGCCTTCTGCATAGGAAGGAAGGTCACTGAGAGGCTTCCCCAACAGGCTCCAGTTCCCCACTACAGAAATTCTTGAATGCTACAATCAAGTCCAAAGATAGAGAAAGAAATATGGTTTTTTTTGGTCAGATATATTTAGATGAAAATTTAACGGGGTAGCTAATCCTATCTCTAATATGTGTGAATGACAAATATCTAGGTATCTGCGAATGTATTTGTCCTTGGCTGATTTCCATGGGTTGTTCTGATGCTTGCATTTGTAAAACTAGCCTCTTAAGCAGGTCTCCATTCAGTTACTCCTAAGACCGTTGTGTATCAGTATACACCCAATGGAAAGTGGTGGGAAGCCTAGTTCCACATTCGTTGTTTTCAGCTGAGTCATGGAATACACACTTACGATAGGCTTATTTCTGTCTACCCTCTAGTTTTCTGAGGTTCAAATGAGGTAACGCATTTAAAGACGCTCTTAAATTAGTGCCATCAATAACTAACTCATGGAAAACATGGCCAGTGTGGGTCCCAGAGCGGGGGTCAGGGTTAAAGAACACGCGCCACTCAGCAATCTCTCATCAAATTATTTAGAACTTTATTTGATGTTTTGATTTCAGGGACAGGTGCCCCAACAACGACTCCTAATATTCCTGTTTTCCTCTCTCGTTTGCTGTCAAAACAGACCCTCAACCGGTTTACTCCTTTGCTCAATGCAAAAAAAAAGGGGGGGAGGTGGAGGAGTGATCTTTTGCTCTTCTTCATCCTCGTTTCCTAATTCTTTTCTCTCATTTCTCCCATTGAAAATAACTGGAAACGGGCTGCGGTACAAGGGTCTATGTGCAGCAGGACTGGATTGTCTTTCATTCATAGAGGAAAAGGAAGACTGAGAGGGAATTAAGATGGTTTAAAGTTGCTTTTTCTCCCCCGACTGAACCTTGGTCAGTGGATGAACAAAAGGTCAAGAACAGCTGGTATACTTGTCGGCGGAGGCCAACCCCAAGCAGTCTGTGTTTATGGGAGGGGGGACATGCTGCTTTGGAGAGAGTTGGGGGACATGTGAATGGAATGAAATAAATGTTTAGGTGGCACACCCCTAAGAGTTACTCTTTCCTTGCAAAACTTTTAAGTGCCAGTCTCTGCCTGTCTCCCTCTCCATGCACAGGGCTCATTGTGTCGCCCCAACTGGTCTAGAACTAACTCACTGTACAGCCCAGTCTGAGCCCAAACGTGAAACATTTCTCTGGCTTCAACATGTCACATGCTGGAATTAGAAGCAGAGGCCATTAAGTAGAGCTCATAGTAACATTTATTCTAAATCAGTAAAGTGTCTTTCCCCCCAGATAGCACTACTCTTACTGACTGGACAATTCCAATGAGTCTGACATTTTTCTACATGAGACCAGACCCCTTAAGAGATATTTTTCCCCTAAATTATTTTGTTTCTGCATGTTCAGATCACTTAATTCATTTATCAATTATTGAGAGAATCAGATCTGTGGATAATGGTTCCATTAAATTCCATTTCTTTAAAAATATCTGAAATCATGTTAGACACAGTGAAAACCTTCCATGTTATCTCCCAAGTATTAAAAAAAAGAGTTGATTTTTAAACATCTGAAATACACACTGTCCTAAGAAAAATTACCAGGAAGATGGGCATTTTTACTATCCTTTTGAAATAGAAATAAGAGCTTCTAAATACAAAACTGCGCTTTGTACTGTGGGTACAGAGGCTCTATCGTGGAGAAAATGCAGAGTGATTTTTAGCTATTCCCTTATTAGACCACTTTACACCTTGCTTACATTATTTTTCTCCCTGAACTCCGAAGCACGTGCAGCAATTCTGCAAAAAATAAATAAATAAATAAATAAATAAATAACTCTCCCTTGGAAATTTCATTGCTTTACCGAACAGGAAAAAAAAATAAAATCCAACTGTCCAGAATCAATCAGCCTGGGAGAAAAGAATGTTATGACTCAGGGCTCAGACATAAAGCAGTACTTGCAGCCCCGGGCACACTCTTCCCAACAGGCAGTCTTAAATAATCAAATCCAAGCTAATGTGTGATTACCTGCCCCGGTGGTGCAAACCCAAAGGAAGTGTCTTCTAGACTCGCTTCCATGCACATTTTCAGAACTGTATTGTCTAAGTCATGGGTGAGTCACCTATTCAACCGACATGGCAGGAGGGCATGCATTTTTGAGTTATGGTGTCAGGGTGCTTTGGGGAATAACACAAGAGCAGTTGTTTTTAACGACTTACCGTCGGGGGAGGGGGTAGTTCTCCTGGCTTGTCTCTAATCTTCCCAAGGTCTCTATGAACTCCTAAGGTTGTTACAAAGCTTTAGTTTCATGCTAGACATTGAATTTATTAACAGCACAAAACAAGAGTGTACATTAATGCCAGGGGCTGATCTCAGCTTCGTCTTTGCCATGGTCTTAAAAGACGATCAGAGAAAGAGAAAGGAGGTCATTTTTTTAACTTTCTTTTTATTTATTCTTTGTGTCTCACATCACGCATCTTGACCCCATTCATTTCCCATCTCTGCGTATCCACCCTCTGCCCTTGCATTCCCCTCCTCCCCAGATAAAATTTAAGAGAAACAAGAAAAAAGAAAAAAAAGAGTGGGGGGAGGATTTCCTCATGGAAGCTGTCTTGTGACATAGTGAGTCAATCAGTAAGTCCTTTTGTCCATTTATATCACTACCCTTCTTTGTCCTTTTGCAAGAAATTTCAACTTCAGATTCCCAAGAGAAATCTCACTGGTTGTGTGCCTTCCTGGTGGCTCTGGGTTGAGTTTGATATCTCCAAGCTTCCATGTAGACGAAGGATTCTATGACTGTAGCACTTGACCAATACCAAGTTTTTCCAGAAAAACTGTACCCTGTTTTAGCAGTACATATTAGATGTAGACGAGTCCTGAAGCAAAGCCAGACCTGAAGGGCCATTTGGGATATTTATGGGGATTCTTGTGGTTTCCCCACTGACGTGGAGGACATAACAAGCAACATAAGAGTTCCTTCAGTTCTAGGTCACTGGAGTGTCTCTCAGGAAATCCACTAAGTGAAAATTCAGTTTGTAAGTATCTTAGCGTAGAATTTAACTTCTACAAAGCAAAAACAACAACAAGTAGACTTTGGAACATTTTAATAGATACTGGATGGTTGAGAGTGCAACTATTGTATAGATCAAAGGAAGATTGTATTTTATTCATTTCAGATCATAACTTAGCCCAGAATTAATTGTTCATTATTTTAGAAAATCGCATCACCTAAGGCAATACCATTTGGGGTATTTGGGTCACCCAGACAACACATTTATATCTATATAAGGTTACAGTTGGTACATGAACATGTAAAGCTTTTAATACAGTGCGTTATCTAAGTTTTAATGTTTCTTATGTAACAGATTAAAATATATTGTATTTGTTTTCCCACATGATATAAAATGATGTTACTGTCATGATAACCCTTTTCTTCATTTGTGAGTTTGTAATTTGTCTTGGATTTATTGTTAATGTTTCAACATTTCCTTCTTTGGCTGATTATACACAAAGAAATCAGGTCTGTCATTACTAGTTGGGGCTTTTAGTTTTTTTTTTTTAATAAAGGAAGCATTTTACATACGTGTGTGTGTGTGTGTGTGTGTGTGTGTGTGTGTGTGTATGCTTGCATGCTCATATATATGTGTGCATATGCTTTTTCATTTTCTGGTACCTCTTAGACAAAATGGATATGATCTCACATCTAGGTAACTCACTTTAAGAAGACATTCAATTATTTGATAAAACTATCTCTGAGAAAATATTTTTAAATATGTAATATTATAATTCAGTTTTTCATTTATATCACAACCTGGCCTTGCATATGCATATTTCTCTTTAGTTAGGGATGTGGGTACATTTATTTATTGTAATTGTAAAAATTCACAATAATTTACTTACTGGGAAAAAAACTTGTCATTTTAAGACAAGAAAGAATCATGTTAAAAAATAGCTACTATTAAGGAGAATTGGGTGGGCCTAGAAGAATTGGATAGCCATCATTCTAAGAAAAATTATAGAGCTAGGACTAACTTAGGACTACTCACATTCATGCATATATTGCATATTATGATTTTAGGTAAATGTTTTCCTAAGTAACAATGTATCACTGAAAATAAATGTGTTATAAAAGAGATTATCAAATCGAAGTCCAGTTCATTATAGGAGAAAAATAATTTCCCCGCAGGATCTGTAGGAAGAAACCAGTGTTGGGGGATTTGTAGGACTTCGCCATTTCTTGGATATGTTGTCTGTTTGGCTGTGCTGTGTCTGTTTGTATTTACAGGCTGGTGGTCTGGGCCGATACCTGTTAAAGGTAAACTGTGAGACAGAGAAAGAGGCCTTCAAATGGGAATAGATGCTAGTGTTCTATGGGCTTGTAGCCTGAAATAACAAGGAACTGAGCAGAGAAGTAACATGAAGGGCGTTATTTGGAAAGATAATGTAGATCCATCATACGAAGGAGTCCCTAGCGAAGAGGTCACTGGGAAGAAACAATCCAGTTGGAACATTGCTTATATTTTACAGAGCAATGATGAGAACAGAAAGGTGTCCATTGATCAAGATGATGTTTATTAAAGAGAATTAACAAACATTGCTATCCAAAGGATGTGGGCAGGGGAGAAAGCAGGAGGAAGATATGGATATAAACATGATTGCCAAGTGTCTACCTTGAAATGAGGTACATTCATCAAGATAGAGAACACAGAGTGGCATGGTGGACTGTGGGAACATACCAGGTTAGCTTGGATAGGAGACATCTTAACAGTCAATGCTGTTGGCATCCAGGTACTTGGTTTAACTTCTCACATGTTAGCTAGCAGAGAAAAAAATAGATATGGGAATACTTTAAAGTGATTAGTATTACCCATGACTCCAAATAATTAGATCTTATAGAAGGAAAGAAACTCAAAGGCAAACTAATAGAATTTTTCCACTTTATATAGGATACCCCGTTTAAACAAGTTCTGTTTAGACCAAGCTTTGGTTTAGTCTGTCTGTCATTTACCTAGAGATAATGTGGAAGTAGGTCCAGAGCGCCATCATTCTTCATCTTAGCCTCCTTTCATTTCCAGAAACCATCTCCAGAATGTTCTTTACTAGTCACCCTTGAAAGATTGATTTAAGTTCCTGTAGGTTAAGCTTAGATGGAATCAAATGGAACTATTTTAATTAGCATAAATATACCTGATATAATATGTAAAAGAGTACATAATTTTCTAGTTTCTTTTTTTTTTACTTTCTCTTTTTTTTTCAAGACAGGGTTTCTCTGTATAACTCTGGAACTCTCTCTGTAGACTACGATGGCCTAGACCTCAGAGATCTGCCTGGCTCTGCCTCGTGGATTACAGGCATGCATACCCAACAAGTATAGAATTTTTAAAGAAAAGCTCAAATGTTTCAAATATCATTTTCTTAGGGAGATTTCATGTTTTTTTTAAAAAGCAGGCATTTCCTCTTTGTTATCTTTATTTTTAATGGAAAAATTATACTCTGCCTCCACAGGGCATAAACGCTGTATGTTTTCTTCTAAATTGAGTGTATTTGACTGTAGGTTGTTGAATGCCATTTAGAATTTCTTTATTTTTTTATACTCTCAAATACATGGTTTATTATCCATTTCCCACTGTCTTGCACCCCAGTTTTTACTGTCAACCCTTGTTTTCTGGTCTTACTTTAAATCTTAATCTGTTTTAGTGTTGGTAAAATGTTGAAGGCTCTGGACTGGATCAGCCCCTAATCAGGAGGGGG
>CABHPH010148908.1:6703-42463 GCA_902168325.1 Peromyscus nudipes | reverse complement strand
AGAGGCCAGGCCAGGGTTGAGAGTATATTTATTCTCTCTGTAGAGGTTTGGACTATATCATACCCAGATTGTTTATTCTTGCTTATATACTGGTGAGTGTTTATGTGAGGGTCTGCATTTGATATATGTGTGTGTGCCCCTGGGATCTCTATCCAGATAGATCACTTATCTGAGTTCTAGAATGTGGGAAGAGCTACAGACTGGAGTCTTAAAAACAGAAACATTCAAGGAGATAGGTAACTATAGAAAGCCAATGGCAACTCCAGCCATTAAGGAGTCTGAGGCAGGAGGATCACAAGTTTAAGACCTTCCTGGGCTGTGAAATAAACTTATCCTGTATGAGACCCTGCATTCAAGTACTTTTAAAAAACAAGTAACCAAACAAACAAGAACAACAAACCTACCCCTCGTCTGATCAACAGTTAAGGTCACTAGAAATCCTGCTAGGTATGTACCTAAGGAATGAAAATAAAAACATAGAACCTTGTTCATGAATGCTTACAGCAGCATTATTTGTAACACGCCAAAGTAGAAGCAATCCAAGTGTTCAGTAGTGAGTGAACACATAAACAAAATGATTGTATTCATGGAATGGAATGGAATTTTGTTATGGACAATTGTCGAGTTCCATACATGCAGCAACATGGTTGAGTCATGAAAAATACTATTCTAAATAAATTAAACAAGTTCCAAAAGGCTACATATAATATGTTTTCACTTGCATGGAAGGCTGAGAATCGGCAGATCTATAAAATAGCAGGTACTAGAAAACATGGTGGGGGAAGAAACAGGAAATGACTTCACAGGAAGTGGCTTCAGAGGAATTCAACAATTAAATTGTGACTATGCTTCTGCAACTTGGTTCATATATTGAAAAGAACAAACTGCATGATTTGAACCAGCTAATTGTAGAAACCGTGAATTAAATCTTCATTTTTAAAGTATAAATGGCTCAGAATTTGAGAAATGTACTTGAATTGATACAAACTGCTGTGATGCACTGAGTAGCAGTCTAGGCACTGAAAACAGACTTTCTGGACTCAACCATCAACCCTGACTTTTAATAGCTATGACAGAGGACAAGTCACTTCACTCTTATGTGCCTCAATTTTCTCGTCTATAAATAGAGAAAATAATTGTATGCAATTACACTTGTATGTGTGTGTGTGTGTGTGTGTGTGTGTGTGTGTGTGTGTGTGTACAGCATATGTGTGGAAGTCAGAGGACAATTTGTAGGAGCCAGCTCTTTTCTTCTACCATGTGGTTCTAGGGAATGGAACTCAAGGCATCAAACTTGGTGGCAGGTGCCTTTACCAATGAGCTATTTCACGGGTCCAGTGAGATCTTTTTTAAAAAATTAAACAAATTTATAATACAAGAGCTCTGAACAGTGCTTGACACTTGGTTGGCACCATAGGAAACATTTTCTATTGGTCTAATTGTCATCTTTACTGAAATGTTACCTCGTTAGTGTCTGAGAACAAGGTCACACTCCAGCACTAGAAGGTGATAATTCTCTTAGAGCTGCTATTGCCACTGGCAGTCATCTTGGCAAACTGCTGACCTCTGGAAAGGTAATAGAATCTGGGGAAGTAGGGCATAACTCCTCATCAAGTCTAGCTCCTTCTGTCTGAGCCATGTGGCTGTTGGCACCAACATTCTGTCAATTATAGACTTATTTGAACAGCATCCAGTTGATAGAGTTATATTAGCGCTTACCTAGACAAAGACCTAGAAACCAAGGGGTGGGTGGCAATGCAGATTACCAGGGATCTTCTAACAAGACTAGAAATGTGCCCTGGGTGACCTTCGAGCTATGGAAATAGGCACATCCGGAAGCAGTTGTATTTTTGTTATTCTCTTTTTTGTGAATGAGCTTCCATGAAAATCCTACAAAATGATACAGACTGAACTCGACACTCTGTCACAGGAAATGAAGAGGAGAGTGCATGATATTTCCAATGGTGTGCTACACAGGATGGCAGCCTCTGGCAGAGAGCCACAGCAGCACAAAGCAAGACCAGCAAGAGGTAATAGGTCATTTGATAGACACCAGCAAAACCAAAACACTAATGACAAGGGGAAGAGGCCCAGCATAACGGATGAACACCACTGTCCATCCAGATGAGAAGAGAATAAGGTCATAAGGTGAGGGAATGATATCCACTACCCAAGCAAGAGTGACTTAGGACCATCATGACTGGGGTCTTAGGTTACTGTGACCTAGAGCATGCTTTTAGACTTAATGAGGCTTAATGTTTACTTACTGTGCATCAAACTCCATCACAGCCAAAGTATTAACTGAGTCTAAAGCATCTCAAATCATTTCCACATCATCATCCACATGAAGAAGCTTCCTAGATCCTCTAGGGTCATGTCTCCCCAGCAACATCCTGTGTTTGCGTTTATCTGTGTTTCAGTTTTCAGTCCCAAACAATGAGTCATGAACTCCCTGAATACAAAGATGTGGTGTTTTAAAATGTTGTCTTCCCTTTTCTTTATTTTTTTCCCTTTTTCTCAGTTAATTTCTGGATCCTTACTATTTCACCAAACTCTTTATGCTTCTGCCAAGCACTCAGGAAGTCTCTACTGAATGTGTGAACCATGAGTTGTGGATGATTTGTGTATGAAAATATTATTGGTCAGTGTGATAGTTAATTGGACTGTCAACTTGATGGGGTTTAGAATCAGCATGGAAACAAGACTCTGGGCATGCCTGTGAGGAATTATCTAGATAAGGTTGGTTGAGATGGGAAGATCCACCTTAAAAGTGAGGAATACCAATCCAATGGGCTGAAGTCCCAGCCTAAATGAAAGGAGGAGGTAAGGTGAGCATCAGCATTCAATGCTCTTTTTCCTGACTGTGCACGTAATGTGACCAGTTGCCTTCTGCCCCTGAAGCCATATGCCTCTGCCATGAAGGACTATATCCCTGGAATTATAAGGCAAGATAAAAATCCTCCTTCCTTCCGTCCTGAAGCTGCTTCTGTCAGGCATTTTGTACGTAGCAACAAGGCAAGTATCTGAAACAGTCAGATCCAGTCAGACCATAGAGTTAATGTGAGATAAAATCACATGCCTTCGCTCCTGTTCCATCCTGAGATCTACGGAGCTGTCCGTTCCAAAGTTCCCATCTCTACCCAGTTCAGCCCTTCCCCTTGTCTCCTCAATTCTCTTCCTGTAAGTCATTACTTTGTACCCCCCACAGCTCCTTTGCCCTTCTAAGAATCCCTCAATTACATTTAGTTTTGTTTTGTTTTGTGTTCTTACAAAACACTCCTCCTCATCATTTCTTAAGAAACCCGGCACCTTTGTGTGTGTGTGTGTGTGTGTATACTTGGGTGTGAAGTCGATGTGTTTGTGCACATGCATGTGCAGGTGTATACATATGAGTTCACACTTGTGGGGGTGTGCATACACCAGTGTGAGCATGCTTGTGAAGATCAGAGACACAAGACTGGTGCCTTCCTCAATTTCTATCCATCTTACTTTTGAGATAGGGTCTGTCACTGAACCTGTAGCTCACTGATTTACAGAGACTGGCCAGGAAGCCCATGGGATTCCCTGTTCCGAAGTCCCTAGTGTTGGGACTAGAGGTGCGTGCCATTGTGCACACTCTTTTACACAAGTGCTAGGAATCAAACCTAGGTCTTCATGCTTGCATAGCAAGCCCTTCACTGACTGAGCGTGTCCCAGCCCCACTCAGAACCCTTTACCTCTTGTACTCTTCTGTCTCAGTTCCACTGGCCGATTCTTCTTTCAATTAATATCTCAGTATAGATGGTTCTAAATCAGACACGTTGATTTCTTCTCTTCTCTTTCTGCATCTTCTCTCCTTGCCAAACTGGAGGCGTAAGCTGGAGAGAACGAAAAGCTCAGCTTGGGCATTTAAGTTAGAAGCTGACCTGGAAAAGGATGATAATGCTGTGATAACAATCTATGATCCAGGGGCTCGGTGAGTGGCAGGTACAGAGTAAAGGTTCTTAAGGAACCTCTAATCGGGTTTTAATGCTGAAAAGTAATTGGCAGCATGTCTAAAATGAGTGAGTGCCGGTAGATTGTGTGTCTGGGAGAGCAAGATGTAGCTGACCCGGGGGACAAAGTATTCCTATTAGCTTTTTTTCTCTCTATGGCCACAAAACACAGGAGAAAAGCAAATTAAGAAAACAGAGAAGGATTTGTTCTGGCTTACAGTCTGATAATACAGCGAGTCACCAGTCACAGTGGGGAAGGCATGCCATTAGGAGAGTGAGGTCACAGGTCACATGGTGTCCATGTTCAGGGGACAGAGAGGTAGATGCTGATGCTTTGCTTTCTTTCTCCTTTTATTTAGTTCAGGGTCCTAGCCCACCGGCATGGTGGCACCCACACCCAGGTGTCTGTCTTCCTCAGTTAGGCCTTTCTGGAAATGGCTCTCATGGTCCGATCCGGAGGTATGTTTCCATGGTGATTTTAAATCCCATCACATTCACAATGTCTGTAATCCCAGCCCTCAGGTAAACACAAATTGCTAGATCCTGGGTGCTTGCTGGCTAGCACCTGTTTCACAAACTAAGGTCGAAAGAAACTGAGAAAGATATCTGATGTTGGCCTCTGGCCCCTACACATGTGTACTGGCACACACAAGCACACACAGATACACACACACAATCACACACACATACTCACGAGAGAGAGAGAGAGAGAGAGAGAGAGAGAGAGAGAGAGAGAGAGAGAAGAGAGAGATTTGTCTGGGTCCCTGTGCTGCACATCAACTGGACAGAAGCTAAAGTTATTTTAGAAGAGGTAGCCTCAACTGAAGCTGAGAAAATGTCCTCCCTTGTGGGCAAACCTTGAGGACCACTTTCTTGATCAATGATTGATATGGGAGGACCCAGCTCACTGTGAGTGGTGCCACCACCCTTGGGATGGTGGTCCTGGGTTCTATAAGAAAGCAAGGCTGAGCAAGGAGGAAGCCAGTAAGCAGCACTCCTCTAGGGCTTCTGCATCAGCTCCTGCCTCCAGGTTCTTGCCCTGTTTGAGTTCCTGCGTTGACAGTCTTTGATGATGGACAGTGATGTGGAAGAGTAAGCCAAATAAACCCTTTCCTCTCCAACTTGCTTTTAGACATGGTGTTTCAGCATAGCAACTAAAACCCTAAGACAGTCCCAAATACATCATTTATCATGTGTGTAAGAGAAAGTACTTAAGCTCCTTGAGATGATTTTTTGTCTGATCTATAAAATGAAAAAATAATATCTCACTGGCAATAATAATATTTAAGTCAAATATTGGGCAATAAATTGATTTATGGCAAAAAAAATTGAAAGGGTATAAGCCACAAAACACAATGGCTATCTGGAAGAATTTAGGTTCAGCTTTTCAAAAGGCTGAATCCAGCGTCAGTAGACTACATCTAACATTCTGTAATAACTACATGCTGATAACCTGGAAGAAACTGGGGATGAAAATCCACCAAGTCATCCAAAGAAATCTAAGAGCTGTGTAGTTACATTTTTCTGCTTCATAGTGTCTCAAATGTTGTATTGTTTCCTTAACATGAGATGGATAAACCATAAAACAGAAAGATCATCAACTTATCCAAAGCCTTGTTGAGAACCATATTTCCTAACTTACAACCATCTCTGGAGTCCCCCACTGTATTACAGAGCTTCCCTTACTGTTGAAAAGAGGCATCTTCCTTTTCAAAACACCTCACCATCCTTAAGTTCCTACTTATTTTGTTGTTATTTTTGCTTTGTTCCAATTTTAACAATTTCATTTAACGGAACCAGAATAATATTTGATCCCTAACTCATCTTTGTTGCCCCAGATGTTTTGCTCAAACTATACTTTATTTGTCCTTGCGTTGAAAATGACCGTTTTCTTTCTTCTAAAAACAAAGAAAAATCAAGGTGAGATAACAGAAAACTCAGGCTTCAGCAGCTGTAAGGTGGCCTGAAGGGTGATGGAAGGTGGTAGCCGGACACTGGCAGAAGGTGCTTTTCAGAGCTTCCTCGTCCTGCATGAATGGAGACCTCAGTATGTGATTTCACCCACAAGACTGGAAATTTACTTCCTCCACTTTTTATACTACTCCTCCAACCTGGACAACACAGGCAGAAAACACGTTTTCATCTTCTCTTCCTGACTGTCTCCATTCCAACAGCAACCATTTCCACCCCTCAACCCTCAATTAAGCAGACCATCACAAGACAGTGGCCACACTGACCCCAGGCCAGCCAAGGAAAGAATATAGAGAAGATTTTCTTGGACCTACAGTGGCAAGAAGATATGTCAGAGGTTCACAGGAGACCTTGGGTTCCATTCCTGACCAAGTCTCATCTAGCCCTCTCTACTGTGATTACTGAAGTTAGCCCTTGACGTGTTTGACAGCATGAGTCAGGACATAGACTAACCTCTAACTGGTTATGTTCACATCCTGGGACCAGAATTGTCCTTGATTCATTTTCGTATCTCTTATATCTATCTTAGTGTCCTGCAGATAGGAGAACACATGGTCCTGTTGTATGTTTAATTTATTAGGATATAACTCATAGCATATCTACAAAATACAGCTGTGCTGAGTGAATAAATTTTGAAGGAAAACAGGGCTTCCCAAGACATCCAGCAGCTAGACTGTCAAAACCAGTGGTATTCCTTCAGGCAAGAAAGTGTATTGAGCTCCTCTCCCTAGTCTCATTCTTTTGCTTGCTTGTTGATGTTCTTTTGATTTTTTTTTTTTTTTTTTTTTTTTTTTTTTTTTGGTTTTTGAGGGGCACTCTTGCTGCACATGTCATGCTGGCCTCAAATTCACTATGTAATCATAATATTTAAAATGTCAACTTCCCATAATGTATAATCACCTGAGGAGAGTCTTAAGTGAGTGATGATCTTTAGCAGGTTGGTCAGTGAACATCTCAGTGGACTGTTAGTTGATATAGGAAGACTCATCACATTGCAGGTGGCACCATTCCTTAAACAGAATGTCCTGAACTACAGAGGAGAGGAGAAAGGTGGATGTGGTGATATTTTAATTGTACTGAAATGTGTTTCTATTTCTATGTTAATAAATAAAGTTTGCCTGGAGATCAGAGGTCATTAGCGAGCCGGAAATAGAAGTCAGGTGGTGGTAGCCCACGCCCTTAATCTGATCAGATGGCAGGCAGAGTCTCTGTGTGGTCAAGGACACAGCCAAGCGTGGTGACCTTTGAGTCTTTAATCCCAGTACCAACCATAGAGACCAGGAGGTCTGTATAAACAGGCAGTGATGAGGAAGTCACGTGGCTGGGCTTAGAGCCAATGAGAAGGCAGAACAGGAAAGCAATAAAACTCAAGACACACAGGAAGAAGGTCTCTCTCTCAGGGGAAGGACAACAATGAGTGATAAGCTAAAGGGAGTCGTGGCTGTTGCTCTGATCTCTTAGGCTTTAACTCTGTATTTGGCTCTGTGTTTCTTATTTAATAAGACAGGTTTAGAATTTCATTTACAGGTGGATGAAAAGGAGCAAGTAGTGTAGGTGCATTCATCTCTTTCAGCTCTTGATTATGGATATGATACTTTAAGATGCTTCCTTGACTTCTCAACCATAATAGACAGGAATTATAAACTCAAGTACACCTTCCTTCCTATGGGGAGTACATGAAATCCTGAGTGAATGTGTATTATTGACATAAGCATGGCCATATCTAAGACCCCCAGTGTCTCAGACCCATGGAACAACAAAGCTTTCCCTGAGCCAGGCTTAGGGGAATGGATATTGACAGTATATGCAATAACTATCAACCATAGCTTTCTCCTCCAGAATGATTGCAGCCTGAGACTGCTTCAAAGATCCCTCCCTAAGCGGGGAGGGTATTAGCTAACCTGTTTCCTTCTTTAGCTGTGTGTAAAAAACAAGCTGGGGTTCCTGGCTGCTGGTGCATCTTCAGCCCAGTGCAAGGCCTATCCGGTTCCAGTTTGGCCTTCCTTACGTCTATCATTTCTTCATTCCTCGATGCTCCAATAAAGTCATGTGCAAAGCTGTGCAGAACATTGCACCTCCCCTAAATTGCTTTTGGTCTGGATTTTTTTTTTTTTTTTTGGTTTTTCGAGACAGGGTTTCTCTGTATAACAGCCCTGGCTGTCCTGGAACTCATTCTGTAGACCAGGCTGGCCTTAAACTCACAGAAATCTACCTGCTTCTGCCTCCCAAGTGCTGGGATTAAAGGTGTGTGCCACCACTGGCCAGCTCTGGTCTGGATGTTTTATCATAGCAATAGGCATGAAACTAGGGTAGTAACCTAGGCTAGCCTTGAACTCATAATCCTCTTGCCTTGCCTCCTGAGTGTTGGAATCATGTTTGCTAATATGCTTAGAAAGGAATTTTCTTTCTTTTCCTAAAAATTCTGATGCCAATAAAACTACAAATGTTCTTGAAACTAATAAGTACTTAATAATAATAATAATAACAACAATAATTTTATTTTATTTACCATAAACTTTTTATGGTTCCATGTCATGCTAATTATTTCATGTGACTTTCATTATTTGCTCATTTTTAAACTCCTTTGAAAGAGGCACCAATATGAGCTTCATTTTATAGCTAAAGAAAACTGAAGTTAAAAAAGTTCACACTGACCAAAGTCTGTGGAATCTAGCCTTCATTTGTTAGACTGTAGCAAGAACTTTCCATTTCTTCTCACAGGGATAAGAAAAGCCAGCGTCTATATCCTCTCCAGAATAGAGAGGATGCTTGAATCAGACCAAAAGTATTATTAACAGGTAAGTGTTTGCAGCACTCAGAGAAACAGGTGAAGCAGGAGTCCAGGACAATATGCTGTGCTCTTCAGAATTCTACTGTAAACCAGCCTCAAAAGTGGAGTTTATATTAACTAGGCTATCTATGGGTATTTTTTCCCATACTGCCTCTTTCCAAAGACTTAGGGTGCTAACTTGAGTTTGACTTGTCTGTCTTCCAATCATTTTCTCTGCTGTGGAATAGAGAAAGCAAAGAGGTCCTTAACAGTTTCCAATAGAAAATGTTTTCACATAGCGATGAAGCAATATTGAAATTTGTAGTGATATGTGGGGTGGAAAGAAAAGCATTGATGCTGAATGCACTTTCTTTTAGAATTTCTGAAGTGTGTGTCTAGTACGTGTAACACCTAAGATCTTTGATTTTTTTTTTAATATTTCCAAATAGCCCTCTCAACACCAGTGTAGTTTAGATATTTAGATAGCAACAGAAACCCCCAGGCTTTCTTCCCATAGGAGATGAATGGATTTAGACAACCACAGATGGTTAAAAGGGACAATTGTCACTTCACGTAGGCAGCTAGAATTTCATCTTGAGTGTTCTTCCGAGAGGAAATAAAAACAAGAAAAACGCTTAGGGTTAAGACTCCAGAGGAGAATAAGAATATATGGCCCTAAATTTTCTATGGATTCAGTTTGAAAAGTAGATGAAGAAACTTCTACATTTTCCCATCTCCTGCTGAACCATCAACATATTCTGGAAACTTCACATCTCATTGGTTTCCCATAGTGGTACTATTTGGAAATCTAGAAGTTTCAGGTTCTCATGTTTTGCCAATGGTTTGATAAACCTCCAACATTCACATGCTTCATACTCTTGAATCATTGGGTAATCATTGCACACAGAGACCTGGAGACATCCCTTCTCTGAACTGGAAAAGAACCCTGCTTTGGAATATTGTGAAGGCGATAGGTCTATCTGTCCTTGTTCCCAACTTGTTGTTTTACACACACACACACACACACACACATACACACACACACACACACACACACACTGCAGATCAAATGATTGTTTTTAGGAGAAAGAGGATTATTTTAGCTTAAAATTACAGGTTATAGTCCATCATTTTGGGAAAGTCAAGGCAAAAACTTCAAACAATAGCTATACACATCATATCTACAATCAAGAGCAGAGAGAAAGTAGTACATAGATTCTTATTTTATTGATTGTTTGTACTCAGATCAATTCCTCTACTCTCATGCAGTTCAGGAGCCCCTTTCACCTAGGGAATGATGCCACCCACAGTGGGGTGGGTCTTTCCACATCAATTAGGTTAATTAAGTCAATACCCTCTATAAAAAGCTGCCGACCAACCCAGTGTACACAATTCATCATTGAGCAAGTTATAGTTTTTAACTTCTCCATCACTAAAATAAACACATATTGATTACCCTTATGATAAAGGCTAGGGAAAGAAAAGCATATAAAGTAAGTTGAACAATACAGATTGAACATGATCTCCACATGTTCTTTAGAACTGTCAAACATCTAGAATAATCAAACATCTATGGTTTGCCAACTGGTTTCCTGTGTTGTGTAACCTCACAGAGCTCGTGATATAAATGTAAAGAATCTGTTTCTCAAAGTACCCACAGACTCTTACCTCACTTTTCTAGGGTGCTTATCAAAAATTACTGAGTCTCAGGATGTATTCTATAATACAACAGAACTGTAACCCCTGAGTTACAGCACATCTGTATCTGGCTTTTAATAAGCTCCCTCGGTGATTTTTATGCACAATGAAATTTAAGATCTATTTCTCTGGACTGTAAGACCTCCAAGATAGGAATGGAAATATGTTTCTCACTGTAGCCCTGCCGGTTTTAAGTATAATAAGTGGCCATATGATACCGGTTGAGTAAACAAAGGCATAAAGAGAAATGGCTGCGCTTTGATCCCCTCTGTAGCATATCTTCATAATCAAGGGCCTTGGTGGCCTGTGTGCAGAATGAGTAAAGAAAGCTTTAAGCTATGCCTCCTGATGGGAAAGGAGCTTTTCTGTATCAGAAATGCCCCTTTCAAAATGATCCAGAAGGACTTTTAAGAAAAGCCCCTCGGGAGCTAATTAAGAAGCCAGAGGCAGACAGTCGGCTGAATTAGATCATTGGTAAACCACTGAACTCAAGGACAGAAATTGCAGACCTGGAATCGCCATGAAAACCCCAAGGCAGAGGGTGTATAGGCCGATAGCAGAAGTCAGATAAGAGATCATAGGCAGTAAACAAGCAGCTAGCGGGGCTCAGGCACTCATGTGTCTAGTTGATGGGAAGCGTTAAGCTTCTAGAGGCAAATAGGAATATGAGACACTTCTGAGTCTTTTGAACCATGGTTAGTGGGGTTGGGGGATATGGGAGAAGTAGGGGGATGCCAATGGAGCAGAAATGCCTGAGCAGTAAAGTGTAAAACTAAACCCAGTTGGTGACCTGGTTTTAAAAAGATTTTTTTTTTTTACACCGTTTGTGGGTTTCATCCGTTGAAACAAACACCTGAGGCTTCCTCAGGGCAAGATGGAAATAGTCCTCCCTGAAGAGGTAATTGTCATAAATTGCTTCTTATGATGATCATATAATTACGTTTTTGTTCTAGTGCACTTTGTTTAAGTCACGTTGTACCGTAGCCCCTGGTGAATGGTGTTCCGTGCTGTGTTCCTACAATCTTTCTGCGTTTTAGTGCTTTACAGAAAATTCTTTTCCAGCTTAGGTAGAACTTTTAGACTAACCAATTTAGCAAGAAAAACGTGGGAGATGCTCCCAAGAGCTAGACATGTGGCTGCTGAAAGTTTACCGATGAGTTGTGCAGATGGCAGGGGACCCGTGGTGGTGGTGTGGCGCCTATTGCTTCATCCAGAGCCGCACATGTCATTCTGGGAGGCTAGCCAGAGTGAGTGATGTAATGGCTCTGAAACAAATGAGGGAATCCCTGTTCCAGTCTCCTTCCTCGGCACACTCATGGATCATCCTTGACCTTGGTCCTCTAAACCCTTGATAGCATGCATGAAAGACACCCTAGAAAGTGATAGGGAATCCCCAGAACTCCTTTAAGAGACAAACCTTCTTGGTCCAGCCTTGCAGAAACCATACAGATGACAGTCGTCGCCTGCCAAACAGAGCGACAAATCCCTCTTAGAAGAAAGGGCCATTAAAAAGTTAAAAGGGAAATGGGGAAGCCTTGATCATGAAAGACAGAGGATATCTTCTGCTTTCTTGAAAATGTTAGTCATCTGCGTTGTTGTGTCTCGGCTTCAGTGTGCTCAGGACTAGAAGTCCTAAGATAAGAGTGAGTCGCTGGAAACCTATTTCATTCAGTGAAGCCCCGAACCAAGACTGCTGGGTTTGTACTCAGTTCTCCCTTTGAGTTTACCTAGTGCTCAAAATGTTGGCTCCATCTTCTGAGGCAGGGGCTCTTAGGATTCACAGCTCTCATAGAGATGTGAGAGTGGGAAATAAGGAATCAGAAAATGAGTTTGGAGAGCTGGCGACCAGCATCTGCAAGACCCTTGAACACCTGGGGCAACTTCCTAATTCTCACTCCTGTTTTATTTAACTTAAGAAAGATTTCCTGCTGAATCACATGCACTTGTACATAGGAGAAAAGTATGGGAGCATTATACAAGGGATGCACAAAGGAAAATATTCACTTGAGATACAGACATGACATTCACCCCAACCTTTAGACAACTTTTCATTAGCTGACACTATTGACTATCAGTCACTAGTCTATACATTTTCCAAGAATTCTCTCATCCCATCTTTACAATGACCTTTTGTTGTAGGTCTTCCTTTGGGACATTACCTTTCTTTCACATATGAGAAGACAGGACTAGTAAGGTCAATTATACTCCTAAGAGTGCAAACCCAGGAAGCAGCAGAGGCAGGATTTGTCCCAGGCTGTCAGAGACAGAACTGGGGATCCTAATGAATTAAAATACTGTGCTATCTTCAAAATGGTAACTGTGAGTCATAGTCACAGGCAAAATATCCCTGTATTTAGCATCATTAGGTTTTCTGACGGAGAGCAATATGCTATATCTACTAAAATTTAGACAAATGAGAAAATATATAAAAAGCCAGCATGCTCCTAGTACTAACAGGTCCTCTTCAAACTCAACCACCAAGGGGTAGAAGACCCAGTGGTGATTTCTTTTCATCTATCGAGTATCTCTAAAAATTAAAATAAAGGATAGGGTAAAAACATCCTTCACCTTCCATGATTAAAATAACTTCAGTGGTAGATTACTCGCTTGCCATGCATAGGTTTAATCTCTAATAATACTACAAAATAAGAATGAAAATTAAAATAAGCTTTGATTCAATCTGTCTCCTAAACTTTTATTATAGCCTAGTGAAAATGAAAGAATATATAGTCTAGATAACAAGAGAATAAATATATCAAATGTGTTCATGATATTATTCAACATTTTCCTTAAGTCATTTGAATGATTCTGTATGAAGACATAATGATAAGAGCTTTGGGGCAGATTGCTTATTTTCTTGATTTTCAAAAAGAATATTTTTACATTTTGATGATATTCTACACTGGTGGCTGCCTTATAATCATTGTGTGCAATTAATGTGGAATTTTTTACTTTCCTTCCACCCAATAAGAAGCCACCACTAAATTTTGGTGCATGTTAGATTTTAACATAGAAGAAACGTTGCTGCATTTTATATTTGTATTAAGATTTAGAATATAATGTCTTCCTTTTAAACATTAGATTTGCCCAGCCTAGCCCTTAGTCATAACAGAAGAATTACTGAAGAGCTCTTAAAATTTGTGTTTTAAAACTATACTTGTAAGCTATATTTAAACTACCATTTCTAGGAAAGGACCGAGACTTATTCCAGAGCCAATGCAGAGAAAATACAAGGTGAGTTTAAGCTGTGATTCAAAGCAAGGGAGTGGCTGACAAAATGATCCAGACCTGTTTAAAGGACACAGTGCTCAACACAGAAAGACTAGCTTGCCAACCACATAACAACCTATAATGGCATTATTGTAGTGCTTTATTATAATATGTTGAATAAAGAGGCAACAGGTTCATTATTAATAATAAGGAAATTATAAGAAAGGACATAATATGGTAGAATGTCGCCTCCAAAGTATATTGTATGAAAAAAATATTCAATTTAGAAATCATTGTTAAATAGTCATAATGATTAGGTAAGAATCATTATGGGATGTTTTCATGGCTGGTGGAAGTTTGATGAGAAAATTTTTCTTGTCAATATGAATGGGAGAATAGCAACTTCACAATGGACCAACTAGACATACAGTGCTTCAACCAAGTGACCAGCATCAATGTCAGCAATAATGCCACAGCCTGGCGTTTGGTGTGTCTTAATGTAACCCAAGTGGAAAGATCCACTTCTGTACTATTCCTAATGGGAATTTGCCAACTGCCAGGGATCCTGGATAAATATCAGGCTAACTCCAAACACTTCACCTACACTGAAAATATCACCGTCAAGGAAGACAGTTAATACTGTTCCGGGTTAAAGGACAAAAGCATGATTTGTAACCTAATGGACTATGTTATCCTGGATTGTATTCTGAGTTAGGTATGGAGCAGGGGGGTGGGTGCCATAATGAACAATAATGGGATAATTGGCAGTGTTGTCTAATAAACCTTATAAAAGATAGTAATACTGAATAAATGTCATATTGAATTAGAAAATAGTACTATGTTTATGCATGTGTGTATTCTTATTCTCAGGAAATACTGAAGCACTGGAAAGTAAGAGGCACAAATTTCATAAACCCTTTTTAAATGGCTTGGAATAATTGCGTATCATAGGGAGAAGCAGATAGGTAGGTATGAAATATGTTGGCAAATCTGTATTTGGAAAACACAGAAGTTGCTTTTATTATGATTAGTCATTTTCTATAAATTTGAAACTATGATAAAATAAGTTTAAAATCTTTATAACTATTGTTACTCACATTGAAGGGATGTGTGTGTGTTTGTGTGTGTGTGTGTGTGTGTCCGTCCCCACATGCACCTGTGCATGCCTGCTCATGTAGAATTCAGAGGTCCATACAAGTATGTTCCCTTAACACTCTCCACTGTATTTCTTGAGACAGGGTCTCTCACTGAACCTGGAATGAGCCACTTTTCTGGCTAGAAAGCTCCTAGTAACTACCTGTTAGTTTACCCAGAGCAGAGATTACATGCATACATCTTAGCATCTGGCCTTTTTTATTCTATATGAATGCTGGGGATCAAACAGCTATGTGTTTTTTTATTTGGTTGGTTGGTTTGGTTTGGTTTGGTTTTGGGTTTTTCTTTTTGTGTTTTTTTTTTTTTTTGATTTTTTTTTTCGAGACAAGGTTTCTCACTGTAGCTTTGGAGCCTGTCCTGGGACTTGCTCTGTAGACCAGGCTGGCCTCAAATTCACAGAGATCCACCTTCCTCTGCCTCCCAAGTGCTGGGACTAAAGGCATGCACCACCACCACCTGGCTGGTTTTGGGTTTTTCCAGATAGGGTTTTTCTGTGTAGCCCTGGTTGTCCTAGAACTCATTCTGTAGACCAGGTTGGCCTTGAATTCTCAGAGGGCCACCTGCCTCTGCCTCCCAAGTACTGGGATTAAGAGCGTGCACCACCACACCCAGCTTTGAGTGTGTTTTTTATTTGTTTCTTTGTGGTGCTAGGAGTTGGCATTGAGTAAATAGATCAAGTGCATTTTAAAGAGCTCTTTACTACTTTACTACATTCCCAGCCCCTTTGAATGTAATCCTTTTTAAAAAAAATTTATTCTTTATATGTGTATATGTAGATATGCGTTCAACTGTGTGCACATGGAAGCCAGGGTATATCAGTGTGCTAACTCCTCTCCCTCACTCCCTTGAGACAAGGTCTTTCACTGGACTAGAGAAAGGCTGGCAGCCATCAGGCCTCAACCATCCTCTTGTATCTGTCCACCCTAGCCCTGGGGCTATAGATACACATGGCCATGCCTGGATCTTTATTAGTGTCAGAGATTACAACTCATATCCTCACACTTGTGCAGTAAGTATACTTGCCAACTGAGCAATCTCCTTGATATTTGAATATGTTTTTAAAAGCTATTTTTAGTGGTTTGCCATGTGTCTTTAATAGAGGACAAGCTGGAAATAAATCATTAATAAACACACTATTTATGAATTGATATGCAGCCTTACATTTTAGAAGACATTTTTTTGAGACAGCATCTCAAGTATGTCTAACTGACCTCAATTTCAGACTTGTGAGAGGGACAAGGATGACCTTGACCTTATGATTCTCCCAATTGTTGGGATTACAAGGGTGCTAGGATGTTGTGCATGCTAAGCAAGCACTCTAGCAACTGAGGTATACTCTGCCCCACTCAGAGAACATTTCTGTGTAAAGGACTCACTAGATGAAAAAAAAAAAAAAGCCTGTTTGGAAGGAGGCTTTCACAGAGGATGTTGGAATCTTACATGCTTGTTTTAATACCATGTTGTAGAATTAGAAGCCAAAATAGCACCATTTTGAAACGCAAAGAATGTAAAGAGTAGACAGAAGAGCTGAATAGAATATGGTATAGATGCAGGGAAAAATGGAGAGAGCTCCCTGTAGAGGCCTTTGATGACAAGCCAATACTCTGAAAAGCAGAAACAGAGTGTGAATCTTGGAATGTTTTGTCTAAGGAAAGTTTCTAGATGGATTAAATTAAACGTGCATCTACAGCAGTCGAGAGTTCTATATTGGCTACATGGAGGGAGCAAGAGTGACGTGGGCATGAGGAGCCGGGGGACAGGAAGAGAAACTCAAAACATACTTCATTAATAAAAAGTATCAAAATTATTTGACATATTATATACAGTCATGAAAACCTATAAAAAAAGAGCTATATAGTTATTGTAGTCAGAAGGTTTCTCTGGTCCTGCCCGACCCTCAGTCCCATAGCCACTTATAAAATAATTACTCAGAGGCTTATATTAATTATCAATTGCACAGCATATGGCAGGCTTCTTGCTGGCTAGCTCTTATAACTTAAATTAATCCATTTCTATTAATCTGTTTTTTACCACGTGCTCCATGGCTTACCGGTCTGCTGGCATGTTGTTCCTTGGGTGGCAAGCTGATGTCTCTCTGCCTCTCCTTTCTCTTCCTGTCTATCTGCTTGGATTTCTGCCTGCCTCTAAGCTACCTTGCCATAGGCCAATGCAGCTGTATTTATCAACCAATCAGAGCAACACATATTCAGAGCATACAGAAAGACAACCCACAGCAGTTTATATCTTATTATAGCACATATTTATACTTTTTTGTCCCTTAGCTGTTTATATTCCTCCAAATAGCCTACCTAGCTTGTATACTTGCTCCTGATGAACCACTTAACTCTGCTTTCAATGTACAGTTCAACATTGGCTTTGTAGGCTCTCAACTCAAGATGACCCTGATCATGGTCCATAAAGTCATCATATAAAGACATCGTGAACTAAGAGAAAGTATATTAATATGCAAATTTCAAATGGTATTCTTTGGAATCCAATTTCATAGAAGATAGTTGCAGCTGGTATAATTACCTTTGCCTATCAAGTTATTCTGTGGATCTGAGATGTCAAGTACATTTCATATGACATGTTAAGTCAACTCCAGCTCATTTATTAGGGTGTCTTAAAGCTATTCCAGAGGATTTCAAGGCATCTTGGTGGTGTAAGTGTATAGTAACCAGCCCAGATGGAGGGTGGCAAGGTCTGTGCTCTTCCAAAACTTGCCCTCACATTGGCCAGGTCATTGGCAGCTACTGCTGATAGACAAGATCCTCTATGCTCTGTTCAGTGCACATCTCAGGGCCACACTCACTGTCAGTCAGATCTTGTAAGGCAAATGCTAATTTCAGAAGATTTCTCCCTCCACTCTCACTAACCAGTGGTTATGACTGGTATCCATGGAGACGGTGAAGAAACTAACTTCCTTGTTTTCAACAAGTGACTAAGTTGTAGAAATGTGTCTCCCTTCTACTGTCTTGGTAAAGTTGAACTAGTATTCTGACTTGAGTGTCATGAGATAGGAATGCCAAGATAGAGCTGGCAAGGTGACTTAGTTGGTAAGAGTGCTTGCCCTACGAACCCACATCAGAAGAAGATAACTAACTTCTGACTCCCAAAAGTTATCCAGGACCTCTTCATGTATGCTGTGGCATGCATGCCCTCATACTCACACATTACACACACACACACACACACACACACACACACACACACACGAATAACATTGATAAACTTTTATTAATTTATTGGAGAATTTCACCCTGTATTTTGATCATATTCACTCTCAAAGTCTCTCCTTAACTCCTCTCAGACATATATCCCCCCGCTTAGCTCCCAACTTCATGTCCTCTTTAAAACAAACAAACAAACAAACAAAAAAACCAAAAAAGCATTGATTCCAGTTTTTGCTGCTGATACATTCCTGGGTTGAGAACTATTCATTGGAATGTGGTCAGCCTAATAGGATCCACACTCTGAAAGGAAACTGTCTCTCTCTATATAAAATTAATTAATTAATTAATTAATTAATTAATTAAAAGAGTCTCACACAACCAGAAACCACCAATTGTTCATAAATCCTTAGCTAGGAGTTGGGCTCATGAACCTTCCCACTCCATGCTAGGATACTGAGTGGCTTGATCTTATGCAGGTATTGTGCAGTGCAGAGGTCCTAAAGACACTGTTTTGTTCCCGTCCTCCCTGGCCTCTGGCCATTACAATTTTCTTGGTCCCTGAGCCTGAGAGAGTGGGTGATAAAGATGTCTTAATTATGACTGAGCACTCCACTAATGCTTATTCTTTTCTGTACCTTAGCCAGTTGTGAAATTCTGTATTATACATTGTCCGTTGCACAAACAGAACAAACAAAAAACAACAAACCCTTTCTCTGATGAGGTCTGAGAGTGACTTAAATCCAATCAGAAATTGATTGGTTACCCCCATCTCATTCATTACACTATTGTACCTATGGGCGTATCTGGCCACACTGGTCCTTATTTCAGTTCACAGAACTGGAAGCTAGGTAAGACCAACGGTTACTTTGTACTCCATCAGCCTAGCTAGCACCCTCTGGTACTAGGAAAGCTAGCTGGCAGGGATGAAGCTTTTGGTTAGTACCAATTTGACTGTGCAATGTCCTGTGACCAATGTCTGCTGTGCTTTTAGCAATAGTGTCTTACCACCAAGTCCATGGAGGCAAACAATAGCAATGGTGATAGCTTGTGTTGTTTTGGAGATCTTTGAGACATCTCTGTCCAACAACTTAAGGGGAGATGTCCCATATCCGGAGCTAGGATTTTTATTTGGCAACCTATGGGTTCTGAGAAGAGCATAATTCCATTTGTAAGGTGAGTGAAGTTCAACTCTGCTATATGAATATATATGTAATATATATGAATATACATTATAAAATATACTTCCAGATACCTTTGGTATTTGTCATCAACCAACTGCCTCCTCAGAGCCTACCTCCCCATCTCTTTCCCCATTTAAACTTCTCTCCCCATTGTCCCCTGCTTCCCTCCTTCATAATAAGAAAATAAAACGTAAAAGAATGCCAAGATAATTGGTAGAATAATGAGGCTGACCTTGGCACAAGCATTCATTAGGCCTGGATGAGAAAGCCCCAAATCATCAACCCCTTAAGTAGTTATTAAGTCTTAAGTGTGTAGACATCATGTACTATCTGTTCCAGGAAAAACACAACTGAATAAGGTTTTTGTTGTTGTTGTTGTTGTTGTTCTCTTGCCTGTCAACTCCCTCTGGGAAGGTAATGTATTCACAGAGGTAGCTATCACACAGTCCATCAATGGGAGAGGGAGAAGTGAGGACAGAGAGCCATCTCTTCTTGCGATACGGCTCTAGACCCACACCCATTTTTAAGGGAATGCAGAAAACCTGGATGAAACCATTCCCAAAACACAGATATGAGAGCCTCAAGTTCTGCTCCATCTCAGGTTTCCTATTTTTCTGATGTGAATGGGAAAACTCCTGGTCTGAGTTCTTAATGCAAATGTGGAGCAGAGGAAACAGTGTGGGACAAGTTTGGAGAATGAGGTCTCATTAATTACAACTATGACACTTGATCCTTCACTCACTGAATTTTCTAATTGTAAAAATGAGGAAATTACTACATACCTTGCATCTTATACCTGATGGGTTGGTTAGAAGACTCATGTGATCCTGTGTGAAAGTACTTTGAAAATAATTAAGTGCCATAAAATTATAGAAGGTTATTAATTGTGACTCACATTGATTAAGTACTTATATGCTAGGTATTGTGCAGACATTTTACATTCCCTTAGCTCAGTTAATGCTTCTGCAACCTTTATAGGTAGATACATATGATCATTCACATTTTAGAGAGAGAAAAACAGGATTACAGTGATCATCTGCGTCAGTGTTGTTCCCAAGAGAGACTTCAGTTTGGATCAACCCTGTCGACCTACAGTGCCTGCCTGCTCAGTTTCACCAGCTCTGTTATTGTAGGAGATACCAAATACGTGAGTGGCCAGTGTCTATAGATGGGCTGCACATCCGATAATCTTCCCAATGGTGCCCTCATGCAAGTCTGGAGTATGCATGAGGTTTAAACCAAGTCCTTTGCTAGTGAAAGAGGAAATACAAAGTCTTAGAGGGGAAAAAACATTTCTAAGGAGACTCAAAGATTCCTCTGCCTCATGTATGCACAGGCACATACGCTTCAGCCCTGGGTATTTAACCAAACTAATTTGAAACTAATATTCACAGCTTGCTACAATGGCACTGATTAATCTGTTAGCTGGCCGTGGCAACAAGCTGAGGAATTATTAGTTCAACTGCTCTCTTCCTGCCCAGGAGTCCAGTGAGTCTGCCTTGCTTTGTCCTCACTGTCATGGGTTTGCTGAAGCACCCAAATCAAGAAACCAAACACTTTAGGACAAAAATTTGAGGCTGGACCAAAAGAAGTGGGGAGATTGCAGCTGATGTTGGGAAGTGTGTGTGTGTGTGTGTGTGTGTGTGTGTGTGTGTTCATTTGCTACTATAATTCCATAATTTTCTAGTAAAACCCTTAGACTGAGAGCAAGGGGCACGATGATATTTAAGAATAGAACCTGACCCCTGACCCCCCAGTTCCACAGAGCATGACCAAGCAGAAGCAAAAGGAGAGAACAGCGAGAAGGTGACAGTTGGGGAGGGGCTTTATATTTGCTGTTGGAGTGGACCTGTACCAGCTTCGAAGGGCATTGGGTGACCCCAAGCTTTCCCTACACAGTGCTTCCTCTTTGTCACCTGTGACTTCTGTTCCCCTGCAGGCTTTATCAGGAACTAGCAACCTGCTAAATTGTGTGCGGGCTGTAGAAGCAGATGCTAGAGGATCTCATCACTATGCAAAGCTTGAAGCACTCTGGGTTCTCTCCAACATCCTGGAATCCTCCTCCTCCTAAACATACCCTGGAGCCTAGTGCCCAAACCACGCCAGTCACTCAACACCCACCATCTTATTTAGTCCCCAGAAAGTTCTTATAAATGTTACTGCTCCATTTTCAAGGAAATTCCACAAGTTGTAGTGGGTCATGCAGATTCACAGAAATGATGTAAGTTGGGTCTCCACTGGTCCAGTTCCGGAGCTGGGGACCTAGTTCTAGCGCTCAAAATTGGACTTCCATATATTGGGTATATTTCAAGGCTCACAGGAGGACTTTGGCTTTAGTCGCCTCAGGATGGGAGCTTTTCTGTATCCCCTGTGTGCTATACACATGAATGGTCATCATTGTTTTCTTTCAGTTTCTTTACCCCAGTCAATATCTCTCTGCACTCCATGTTCACCTCTTACTTTCCCTCTTAGTTTTCTGATTCTCTTGTCACCCAACTGAGCAATGACTTCCCACACATGTTAGGAACTTGGTCATTTGACTCTCCCCTGAAGATTTGTATTTTAAGAGAAAGCAGAATGAGACACTGATAGAAATGTACCAATCCTTTAAGTAAGAGTAGATCACTGTGTTTTCTAAAGGGGGAGAAAACGATATTTCAGGGACCACAGGCCCGGATCCTAGCACATACCAGTGAATGTAAGAATTCACAAACATTTCAACTAAGCTCAGAGGAACATGTGTGGATTTCTGGTTCTGCAGGAGACTGGCCCAAACAACCCTATATGAGGTTTCAGAAAGAGGAATCCTCCTGAGTCCTGAGAAACAAACAACTTCTTGCATCACTGAGACCCAGGCCAGGTATGGCTTTGTCCCAGGAAAGGTGGCAAATCAGAGCACAGGGTCTGCTGGGCAATGTCATCTCATGCTCAGGTGTAACCTCTGTCTGGCACATGTTACCCAGTCCATGGTGGCTTCCAAAGATCCACAATCTTGGGATTTCTATAGTTCTCAAACAAGCAGATCCTCTACTATGAGCCTTGTGGTGATAAGGAAACATCCTTTCTGACCTCCCATTTTGAGTGTAGAAATGCAGACTGCAACAGATCTGCAGAGAGGAGGGGGTGAGCTAGAGAACATCACCATGGTAACATCTTTTCCCAGCATCATTTTTCCCCAGACCAAGCCCATCTCTGAAGCAATCTTTTCTAGAGCTATAGCCCTGTGAAGAAAGGGCCATGCATTTGTAAACCCCTCATGTATCATACTCAAGTGATCTCTCCTTCCCCCTTCAATTCACAAACCTCTGCTGTGAATCTGACTGTTTATTTACTATTCTATTAGGCAAAGGCTTCTTGGTTTCCTTTTCACTAACCAACTGCCCTGTTCTCAGCCCTAATGAGAATGTAATAAACTATTAGAGCTTGGGTTTTTAATTGTTTTTCTCTTGTTATGTTTTCAGAGCCTATGTATGCCTGACACATAGTAGGTGCTTAGTTAATATTCATTTAATGAGGAAATTTGAGAAATGAGGAATAAATACATAAGTTTATATGGAAGTAGGCAGCTTTAGTATGTTCAGATACCCATCAGCATGTGGCCTGATGTTACTAGAGAGAAACTGTACTGGCTGGTTTTGTGTGTCAACTTGACATAAGCTAGAGTCATCAAAGAGGAAGGATCCTCAGTTGAGGACATGCCTCCATGAGATCCAACTTTAAGACATTTTCTCATTTAGTGATCAATGAGGATGGGCCCAGCTCAATGTGGGTGGTGCCATTCCTAGGCTGGTTGGTGGTCTTGGGTTCTCTAAGAAAGCAGGCTGAACAAGTCATGTGAAGCAAGTCAGTAAGCAGCACCCCTACATGACCTCTGTATCAGTTCCTATTTCCAGGATCATGTCCTGTTTGAGTTTCTGTCTTTACTTCCTTTGGTGATGAATAGTGTGGTGGTTTGGATAGGAATGGCCTTCATAGACTCATGTGTTTGAGTGTTTGGCCCATAGGGAGTGGCATTGTTAGGAGGTATGGCCTTATTGGAGTAGATATGGGCTTGTAGGATGAAATGTGTCACTGTGGGGGTGGATCTTCAGGTCTTATATGTTCAAGCTACACCCAGTGTGGCACACAGTCTCCTGCTGCCCGAGGATCAAGAAGTAAAACTCTCAACTCCTTCTCCAGTACCATGTCTGCCTGCATGCCGCCATGCTTCTCACCATGACAATAATAGACTAAACTTCTGAAACTGTAAACCAGCCCCAATTAGATGCTTTCCTTTATGAGTTGCTGTGGTGATGTTGTCTCTTCACAGCAGTTAAAATGTAAGACAAACAGCAATGTGGATTTGTAAGCCAAACAAACTCTTTCCTCCACAACTTGCTTTTTGGTTGTTGTGCTTTGTCCCAGCAATAGAAACCCTGACAAAGACAACAACTGAATTCCTATTCTTTGACTATACATTGGATTATAACTGCAGCTTGTTCCTTACTAAAGTCAATCAAAAGGGAAGAGTTACCCTACCTAGGAGGTCAACGTTCTCATCCTCAAACTTTTTGTTTCTTTTTTGAGACAGAGTTTCTCTGTGTATCCCTGGAACTTTCTCTGTCAACCAGGCTGGCCTCAAACTCACAGAGATTTGCCTGCTTCTGCCTCCCAAGTGCTGGGATTAAAAGCATAAAGTGAACTACCATGGCCTGGCTAATCCTTGAACTTTTAACTCAGATTTTATTTATTACATTGTTGTGGTTAATATAGATTCTCTGCTTGCTAGCACCTGGACTCAACTAAGAAAACACCTTTGGGCAGGTCTGTGACAATATTTCCTGGATGGATTGACTGTGGAGGGAAGACTCTCCCCCAGACTGGGCAGCACCTTCTGGCAGAGGACAAATAGAAAGACTTCTGAGGGGAAAATGGGCTGATCTTGCCTGCCCATCTTTTTGTTTCATTTGGTTTGTTTTTGAGACAAGGTCTCACTGTGTAGCTCTGGCTGTCCTGCAACTCACTAGGTAGACCAGGCTGGCCACGAACTCACAGAGATCCTCCTGCCTCTGCCTTCTTGCACTTTGCTGATTGTTGTATGCAATCTATTTCTGCTACTGCTGCTGCAATTAGCATTAATGTTACCTGGCTCTCACAGCCCACTCTCCTTTGTTTTAAAATGGTGTTGCTATTCTGTTTTTAATCATGTGCACACTCGTATCTGAGTATGGGTTTGTGCATGTAAGCACAGTGCCTACAGAATCCAGAACAGGCCTTTGGATCCTTTGAAGAGGGACTTCCAGCTGGCTGTGAGCTGCCTATCATGGGTTGGGAACTGAAGCCAGGTTCTCTGTGAGAGTAGTAGATGGTCTTAAGCCCTGATCTGTCAACTCAGTCCTCTGTCTTTTCTTTCAAAAGGATGGTTCTTGAACTTACACAGGGAAGCAAACGTGGCCACTTATTTAAGTTGCAACAATCCTGAAATGGTGAAATTTGGATAAGGAACATATGCAAATTTTCTTTATTAATCACACACCTTTTCTGTGAGTTTTAAACTCTCAAAAAAAAAAAAATAGATGGAAAACATGCAGGTTTCTGTATTCAAAGCTCAAAAGCACTTGTGCAGTTAGTCTTAGGGAATTGCTTCAAGTAACTTTTACATATGTTATAAGTGGATCCAGTTTTGAAAAGCCTGCAGAAGACTTCAAAACCATTGTCACAGATGTGAATCTGGAATAAACAAATGCATAGCAAGGAAACGGTATAGCAGATGCTAATTTCTATTGCTGTGAAGAGACACCATGACCACAGCAACTCTTAAATGGAAAACATTTAATTGTGGTGGCTCGCTTACAGTTTAGAGGTTCAGTCCATTAACATCATAGCAGGACATGGCAGCATGCAGGTCAGACATAGTGCTAGAGAAGGAGCTTAGAGTTCTTACATCTTGACTCATGGGTAACAGGAAGTGGTCTGAGACACTGGATACGGCTTGAGTGTACACGAGACCTTAAAGCCCACCTCCATAGTGACACACTTCCTCCAATGTGGCCACACCCACTCCAACAAAAGCCACACCTCATAGTAGTGCCCTTTTGTGGTGATATAGTGTGTACTCTAACAAGCTTGCCTGAGGATCAGAGGACACAGCCAGCCACTAGATAAGACATAGAGGTCAGGCAGTGGTGGCACCCACCCTTAATCCTATCACTCGGGAGGCAGAGATCTGTCTGGATCTCTGTGAGTTCAAGGCCACACTTGGAAACAGAGACAGGCAGTGGTGGCATACATCTTTAATCCTGGTACTGGGAAGCACACACACCTTTAATCCCAGGAAGTGATGTTTGGGCAGAGAAAGTTATATAAGGCGTGAGGAAACAGGAACTCATTCTCTTTAGGCTGAGGATTTCGCACAGGTAAGAACTGGTGGCTGGCTGTTTTCTGCTTCTCTGATCTTTCAGCTTCCACCCTGATATCTGGCTCTGTGTTTTTTATTAAAAGATCATTTAAGATTTGAACAACACCTCATCCTTTGGGGTTCATTTTCTTTCAAACCACCACATAGTGGGTAGGGGGCTGCTGGTTCACAACCATCTAAAGTGGGTAATATGACAGGTGAGTAATACTCTGCTAAAGCCTCTCAAGGAACTACCTTTCAGTTTGGCTTTTTCTATAGACTTCGAAAGGCCAATGCCATCTTGAAATAGCAAAATGTGGAGCTGTCAGGTGGAAATCTGCATGGGCCTTCTTTTCATTTCAGAGACTCTCATTCATACAGATGACCTTAATTGTCGAAGTCTTTGCCACAGTGTTAGGCTTATGCCGCTTTTTCCTGCAATCAAGTAACTATTCACAAATAACTGATTTCACGAAATTATCAGAACAGGGAACAAACAAAGCAGACTGTCATAAGCAGCCCATGTTTCATGTGGGTAATTACTGAGGACTTCCTCTTCTCAGAATGTCAATGTCACCAGAAGAGTCTCCTTAGGAAAAAAGGAACAGGAACAATAAAGATAATGAACAAGGAAATTTAAAGTAGGAAGAAATCTCATAGAACCCAGGAGATAGCTACAGAAGGCCTGTCTAACAGCGATAGGCACATCAATTAAACAGAAGCTTGCTGGAAGCACAAATGTCATTTAATCCTGAACTGAGATATATTTCTGAAGATGGGTGTGTCTCTATGTTGTCAAATGGCTGGTTGAAAAACAGAAAACATGGAAACAAATTATGGTTGTTCTGCCTATATCTGTCTTTATGTTTTTGATATTTCTCTCTATCGTACACTATATATACCTTTTTTTGCCATATTCCACAGGCTAGCCCTCAAAATAAAAAGAAACAAAATGACATATGTTTCATGGTGATGACTATGCAAGACTGATGGGCCATAAGGAGCTCACTTTTATATATTCAGCTCTTGAGCAGTTCCTTCACATGCAAATATGAATGGACTAATGAAGGGTTAGCAAGCATGACCACAGCAGTAATTGTCACTGTTGGTAACCTGGAAAATAGAAATTATAACCATGAGTCTGAAAATGTCTTTAAAGAGACTCTCAGGCAGAATACTAATGTGACAACCTGTGTCTTAGGGTTTCTATTGCTATAAAACACCACTATCCAAACCAAGTTGGGGAGGAAATGATTAATTTGCTTATACTTCCACAACACAGTCCATCATAAAAAGTCAGGGCAGGAACTCAAGGCAGGAATTTAATTGCAAGAATTGGATCAGAAGCTATGGAGGAACCTGGCTTACTGGATCATTTCTCCTAGCTCACTCAGCTTGCCTTCTTATACAATCCAGAACCACCTACTCAGGGGTGGTACTACCCACAGTGGATTGGGCCTTCCCACGTTGGTCATTAATCAAGACAATACCTTCACAGACCAATCTTATAAATAGCATTTTTCTCAATTAAAATTCCCTCTTCCAAGTTATATCTAGGTTTGTGTCAAGTTGACCAAGACCACCTGTCACGTGTTCTAAGTCACCTCTGACAAGATTTTGAAGAGAAGTAGGGAGAAACTGAAGAGATTTGCTGATCAGTTTTCAACCTCCATTTGGAGGAAATATTTCCCGCTGAAAATGTTCTGGTTTATACAATATGACTGTTTCTCATTTCCAGTGTCTCCAGCTGGTAAAACATTCTTAAGAAAAACACAATCCCACTATACTATACAAGGAAAATGAAGCTGCCTCTGATTCATCCCCACACAGTTCTGAGGAATGCTACATCAATGTTGTTTGAAGTTGGAGGTTTGCAAACTACAGTCTTCCAGGCATATTTGGCCTGCCACTTATTTTTGAGTAAAGTTTTATTGAAACATTGCCATACACATTTGTTTACATACCGTCTATGGCTGCTTTTGCAGTACAGCCACAGAGGCCATATGACTCACAGTTATCTGTTTTCACACAGTCTTCACAGAAACTATTTGGTGGCCCCATGTTAAGCAGGTTACTCTAGCAACAGTTTGTTATGGAGAAGATAAGTGAGAGTAGCATTTAAAGAGAAGCATAACTTTTTACTAGCACTGAGTGAATGCTAAAACAAAAGAGAAATATGGGCAAAGGAAAGTAAAGATAGAAGAGGAGGAAAGTGGCTAGGGCTGGTGATGGGGTATCAGGGAGAGATTTGATGGGAAGAATAGAATGAGGGGGTGAGAAGCAACTACTAAGTCTTCCGTAGAGTGGATATGTAGTCATGGTGATTGAACTGTGTCATTTCTGGGTGGCAGCTATGTGGTCCTGTTTTTGTCTTGCATATGGTCAGGGTTGATTTGCTACAGTCGATGAAAGGAACAGTGCCATTTCAAAAAACATTCATTTTCCCCACCTTTGAGCCTCAGAACTCTGCTGTTGCTGTTGTTTTTAAGAGTGCAATGTGTTTCATGAAAATGCTAATGACTCTAAACTACCTTCAGTTAGTAACAGTCACATGGTGTTTCTGGCCAGAGATGCAAACAGAAATCACTGGTGGAATCTCACAGAAAATCTTTTTTTAAAAAGGACAGACAGGTGACTCTTTACTCTCTTTTGTCATTTCCCATGTTCTCCTGTCTGGAACATGAATATTATGGTCATCATGCAATAGCAATGATGGAAGCAGTGTGCTGAGGATGAGGCACAATGTGAATGTAGGTTTATGTGATAGCTTTTGGATGGCTGTGTCAACCTTGGGGGTCCAGCTGCATATCTCAAGCAAAATGAATCCTTTCTGTATTTATACCATAATGTTGTGGGCACATTTACATCTAAATTAATCATAATTAGTATGTACATATTATATTATTACATATGTAATCTTTGTCTTTTCTAAGTTTTCTCAGAAGTCAAGGTGGTAGAAATTTAAAACAGCTAGTCACATGACATCTACAGGCAAGTGCAGGAAGAGAATAGATGCATGCATACCTACTCTTGCTCAGTGCACTTTCTACACTTACACAGTCCAGGATTTCCTGCTGAGGCAATGGTGTCACCCACAATGGGAGGGCCTTTTCACCTCAGCCAATGGAATCAAAGCAATCCCCCACAGTCATGCCCACATGCCGACCTGATCCTAGACAACACTTCATTGAGATTTTCTTGCTAGGTGATCCTAGACTATGTCAAAAGTTGACAGTTCAAGCTAAATATCACATAACCCCTGCATTGATAAGTGAGAAGGGATAAATGCATTCTTCTGAAATTTTGACTTTAGGGAGTGAGATATATAAACTAAACTTAATTACTGGAAAATTATATCAGATTGATTAAGCTAATACATCCTAAATTGGCCCTAAATTACACATTCCTTGTAATCTACTTGGGATAGTTGGAAGATTTTTCATGTTGGAGTACAGAAAGAACTATGGTACAATGAAATCAAGAATCTTGCACCTATTTTGCCTTTACAAAAAGCTATACATTGACTGATTTCTGTAAGTACTTTCAAACTAATCTTTTCCCTCTAGGACAGTGGTTCTCAACCTTCCTAATGTTGTGACCCTTTAATACAGTTCCTCGTGTTTTGGTGACCCCCAACCATAAAATTATTTCATTGCTACTTCATAACTGTAATTTTGCTACTATTAGGAGTTGTTTTTTATTAAGAAACTTTTTGTTCATTTTACATACCAATCACAGATCTCCCTGTTCCCTCCTCCCACCCCTCCAGCCTTTCCCCCCACCAGCTCACTCCACATTCCCTCTTATAAGAAGGTAAGGCTTCCCATGGGGAGTTAGCAGAGCATGGTACATTCAGTAGAGGCAGGTCCAAGGCCCTCCCCCTGCCTCAAGGCTGTGAGAGGTGTCCCACCATAGGTAGTGGGCTCCAAAAAGCCAGCTCATGGACCAGGGATAGATTCTGATCCTACTGCCAGTGGGTCCCTTAAGCAGATCAAGCTACACAACTATTTCGCTTGTGCAGAGGGCCTAGTCCAGTCCTGATACTCAGGATATCTGACAAGTGACCCCCAAAAGGGGTTGTGATTCATAGATTGAGAACTGCTACTCTAGGATATTTTCTCTGAAGCCAACCGGTCTCTAATTCTCTAACATCAGCTTGTCACTGAACAGTTCAAGGCAATTCCAATATCCACTATCTGTGGCTTGCCCCAAACTTACAGGCTAGGGGCTCTGCTCCATCTTCCTTCAGATATGCCAGTTCCAAGTCTCCAGGAGCACCTGCTCTGCTGAACTTGTAGTTCTCACAGCTCCCTCATACAGCTTGGTAATTTTCTAGAATGAGTCAGTGAGGTTAAGAAAAATACTTCCCTTGTGTTTACTACACTACTGTAAGAGACACAATTAAGGAGCAGCCCAATAGAAGGCTTTGATAAGGTATGGAGAGACAGAGAGTTGGTGATGTGTGCCCTCTCTGACCATGCTAAATGTCCAGCAAGTGGATGTTTTTAGTGACTGCATGCTTTCCACATCCCCTTGTTAGTGAGCTATGGTAGCTAACCTCAGCTCTCCCTTTCAGAGCTCAGGAGGTTGGGCAGAGAGTTTTCAATCTCCACCTGCAGCCTTCTTGTTACGGACGAAGAGCCCTCATCATTAGACTCCCTAAGAGCTACATACTTTGTTATCTCATTTAAATAAACTCAGCTGTGCTTAAAGAAGCTCATTAGACATCACAAAAGCCACTCCCACCAGACAAGAAATAAAATTCCAAGGGTTTTAGGGGGTTTTGTGCCAGAGATGGGATGAAGCCCAAAGTAGTTCTTTTTAAAAAATAATTTTAATTTATTCTTGACATATACAGACATGCACAGCATTTGACATATTTGACATTGTGTACTTCCTCGGGCCCCCTCTACTTCACGGAAGTAAACATATGTCTGGGATATAAATATGGCCAAGATTCTGTGGCTAGGGAACTCAGAGGCCATGAAGTGAACCTATTACCAATATTTCGATAAATAGAAATATCTCAAACTGCCTTCTAAATATATATCTCTCTACCCTCAGATCAATGCCATTTTCAGTCCTTATCAGAGAAGCATCGTTTGGGCATAGATGATGGTTAATACAGAGACTCAGCACTGGCCAAAGTGCAGAGAACAGTGGGATCTAGGACAGACTCTAAGGGCCAGAAGACAGGGAGGCTGGGGCAAATATCATTTTAACAACATCTCATTCCCCATTTCCTTTTTGTCCATCTAGAGACCATAGAAATAACAAACACATGAAGTCCACATTTCTCCAGATGGGAATAAGAAGTGTATTAACTTCATAAAATTATCAGCTCCTAAGCCTCAAAAGGGAAGCAATGGTAAGCAATTTTAAACTGTGGAGTTAACTATTGAGTATAGGTGTTGAAAGTCGTGTCTTCTAGGCTGGATGACATTTCCATCACACATTCTCCAGAAAATTCAAGATTCTCTTAGGCAGATGAGAACATTTCATATGAAGGAAAGTACAAAGACGTTTTAACCTGGGTGGACCACCCTTGGAGAAGTAGGTTCCTTCAGCAATAGATGACTTGAAATTAGATAATCTGTTTATGGAGTTCTTATCATCCTTGCTATTTTTGGCACCTCTGAACACTTCACGCCATTGTAGACACTGCAGCCTTTCTGCCTCTTCTGTCAGACAAGGACATTCATAATCCTTTAGATTATGGAGATGACTCTTCAGGTTAACGTCTAAGGATCAGAGGAAATTTGCACATGAGGCAAAAGTCTAAGTCAGCTAGGCTAGGAATTCTACTTTCTAGAAAAAACAAGCCAGAAGCAGGCCAGGCCTTTGAAGATGAAAGGTTTCCAGAGAATGACATTTGTTAAGTCTTCCTCCATAGAGCTGTCCTGTTCAGGGCCAGGGTCTTCCTGAAATGCTTCCTTATGTGCACAGAGTTACCCACCCCTTGGGCTGTTTTGCCTAGAAATTTAACTCTCTTATTTCAAGCACTCAAATAGCAACTGTTTGACTTAACCGCTAACACACTTTGGTATGTCCATTATAATCCTTATAATTAGTCCCGTGATCCAATTGGTTGCCCATGACCTCATATGACCTTATCTACTATCAAGTCATGTGGCCCAGCATAGGGCAAATGCATGCTATATCTGTAGCCCAGTTATTGCAAGGATGGTCCTACTCGTACTCTGCAAAATGCTGCTGCCAGAAAACCAAATGCACTGAGGCACATTGGTGCACACACAGAGAAGCAAGGCAACACTCAAGTATTGGCGGCTTTTTAAAAAGTTATTTAGGGCAAAACAGATGATTCTGACCCTTTTTTCTTTATAAATAAAGTTATGTTATTAATATGAAACATTCTCTTCAATTGTAAGTTTTTGGGTGTTAGCAAGATGTTGTAGAATTCATTCCCCAGGACCTGCATGTACTAAGCCACTTAGTCTGTTCTAATAATTTCATTAAAGAAATCAGCAAACAAAATTATTTCCTCCCCCAAATACACACACACACACACACACACACACACACACACACACACACTGACTATTCATTTATCAAAGCATTAACTTCTAGCTAAACAGTGTTTTATAGACCAAGCCCAGAAAACAACACAAAGCACTGGCCAGACATTGGAAGTTAAGAAGATTTTAAGTGGAGAATGATAGACAGGTCTGCCTGCAAGATGCGAGCATGACATGTCCAGAATAAATGTTCTTAATATTTGCATATGGATTACAGTCAATCTAAAAACATATATGCATGTGCATGCCTGTGTTCAGCATATACTTACATAAATGTGAAAAATGCCATCTGCATTTGTTAAACCTTTGCCTATATGTAAAATAATTTACACTAACATTTGCTTTTGAGGAAAAGTAAGGCAAGCTGGAAGGCTCACATAAATGTGACAGAGAAAGCTGAAACACAGAAGAAAATATGTTTCCTAATTTTGCAACATACTTGTGTAAGTCTCTGAAATGGACAATGAGTTCAAAATGAAGACTAATGGCTTTACAGATCTGTTGCTAATAATGTAAATTAAGAAAATCAAAGTAGTTAGAAGCTAACAGCGATGAGCAAGACTAGAGATAACAACAGGAAAATTGAGTGTTTCTAGGCAATCAGACCAGGTAAAAAAAAACCCAAAAAACAAAAAACAACTGAATCATGAAATGCATAGAAACTGAAACCAGTGTGTGTTTGGCAATTGTGTGTGTGGTTGCTTCACAGAACTGATCAAACCAAACACTGCCAATTTGTTTTGGTTTGTTTCCTGCCCTCATAATGGATGGATACTGAGAAGCTGATTGTATCATTGTTCAGTTGGCTGGATTTGGTCATTAAGATGGATGAAATGATTGGATCAAGTATCCCATGGTCTGATGATCTTGCTCACCTTAATAGCATTAATATCGATTATAGAAAGATCTGATCACCATGAATTCTCTTCCTCTTCAGTTGATATACTATTATAAAATCTATACATTGTTCTAGTGGCTATTTTCATGTTATCCATGTTTACAAAATAGTCTCAGAGAAATAGGTTGTAGCTAAAGAAAATCTAAACTTAACACAGATCAACAACAGAACTGTATTAACACACACAAATATGTAAACAAGTTGTAGGTAATAAATTCATGAACATCACCTGCCACTGAGATGTTGTTTTGAAAAGGCTACAAGATAAACTTTTCCTACAGGATTATCAAATTAAGTTTATGATTCCTGACAGAATTTCTTCCATAATCCACCTCCAGCATTCCAGTCAAAAATTGAAACATAAATTGGATTCTAGCAACTGCAGGAATATAGTGATATAGTGCCCTATCTCCACATGGCATTCATAGTGGTACAAGCCACCAGCCTTAGCCTTGTCTTCTGCCTTTGAAGAATGCTCAGTGAGGGTGGGAAATAAATCTGGAGCCCAGGACCTGAGGTCTCAAAGTTTAGCTATAGCTGATGAACTTTCTTCATGTTTTATGGCTATCTTTTGCTGTTCTTCAGAACCAAATACTGAAATTCCAGGGTGAGCCTTGGATGTCTGGGGAGCCAGTGCCTTAGTTCTTCCCTGATCCTTGATCTGTCTGTGTTTGCATTTGCCTAACTTCTTCTGTCTTGATTACAACCAATCATCCCGAGACAGGTCTCCCTCTCTATGCTCAGAGTGACAGGCTCTATTGCAATACATTTGGCCAGCCCCTGGGCCCCACCTGGCACCTGTCACTCCACCCCAGGAGACAGAGCCTTGCCCAAACTCAGCCTTCTGTCAGGGCTTCTGCAGCATATGGGCACATCCCCTAGAACCATGACCGCCACCTGCCTGGCTCCCAAGGGCTCACCCACTGCTGTGCCCTGTCCTTCCACATTGCACCTAATGCTCAAGATTGCCTGAACCATGCTTGTGTTTTCTCTGTGTCCCTGCCCTCTCCTGAACTATCTCTCCACTATCATTTCCTCAGCTCTTGTCCCACTACTCCAGTATATCCAATACTAATGTTTCTCATGCAAAACCAACTTAGGCCTAAATCTAGCAGAGGAAATACCAGAGTAAGGTCAAGGAAACTAGAATTGTTAGCATTGTCTCTGTAGTGAATTCAATAATGCTGTGACCCTAAAGGCTTAGCCCTGTAATTCTAACTAGTCATTTTGACTTTCTGTATCTGTTTTCTGAACTGTAAAATGAAGGGTGTTAGAGCATGATGCCCCAAACTCCCTTTAGTTATAATTTCCTTTGACTGCACAAAAAAACCTGAGGCTTTGGCTTAGAGATGTGAAGACCTTGTAAACTGAGGATGCAAACAGTTGGTTAGAAATGTTTGCACCAGGGTGACTCAAAAGTCAACGTTCTACCTTCCAATTTGGTTCTACTTAGTTTTACATTTATGATCTGGGAAGGAAAATAGGCAGCATGCTGATGATATACACTTATATTAAAATTCGTACTCACAGCTATATTGAATTTTTAGTTATTTAAGACAGAATGATACACATATAGGTAAAAAGATTAGAAAGATAAGTAGAAAAAATTAGAACGTTGATTCCAAAATATCAATGAACGTATTAGAGAAGAAAAATGATTCAAAACAGGTGTTTCTTAGGCCTAGAAAGACTGTAGAAATCATATGCAAACTATCCAGGAACAACTTTGGTAAAATTTTTAGTTAAGAAAGCAATGGAGTAATATAACTGATCTAGTTCTCTATAAGGAAGATGGGAGCTGCTTTTGAAATGTCCTCCACTCTTTACACACACACACACACACACACTCACACACACACACACACACACACACACACACGAAAAACAGAGACAGAGAGTCAGAGGCAAAGAGACAAGAGACTAGCTTTTCCAGTCTCCTGTTGTCTACCTCGGTTGTTCAGCTCAACTCATTTCTGTGAGTTCCGACAGGATTTTGTGAAAGCTGTTAGTTTCAAAGAACAGAAAGCATTTATAGCACCTGACAATATCTGGAACCATAGCAGCCTTTTTACCACCAGAGGCAGCACACCCATAGGACTGGGTTGTAAGAAACAAAAAGAACCAACACAAATAAAAACATTGACAAGGACCAAGTAGATGAAAAAAAGAGAGTCTGGGTCTCTAATGATGCTGTCCACGAAATAAAATGGATAAATGCAATGTTACCCACTGGCATACTTTTATTATATAATCAAGTTTAGCTCATCTATTAAGATATCATTAGCTGGGTTTAGTTTCTTATAACTCTATAACATTTGTAGGCATGCCCCTGATTTTCTGCACATATGCACATTGAAATTACTTTACCCCCCAATGAGAAGCCTTATGTAACTGGAAGAATATTTATACTTATAGAGGTAGAGAGCTACATTTAGGCAAATTTAATTTGTATTTTTCAAAAAATAAAATTAAAGGGCTGAGAAAAATGGCTCACTGGGTAAAGGTGCTTGCTGTACAAGCATGACTAACAGATTTCAATGCCTAGTCAAGTGGAACTCTAGATCTGATAGCACCATTTAGAATCCCAGCATTCTCACCTGGAGCTGGGAGGCAAAGACAGGAGAATGGACAAAAAGCAGCTCAGGGAGACATCTAAACCAGCAAGGGAGAGAGAGAGACCTGCCTCAACAACATAGAAGGTGAGAACTGACTCCTCAGAATTATCCTCCAGTATCTCTCTCCTTTTCTCCCTCTCTCCATGCATGCACAAGCACACACACACACACACACACACACACACACACACACACACACACAG
>CABHPH010148907.1:0-13205 GCA_902168325.1 Peromyscus nudipes | reverse complement strand
GGGGGGGCTTTGATGAAGACATCCTATTTAGGATTGAGTGCTTCAAAGTCTCTAATTTTCTGCACATTATCCAGGTATGGGTCTCTGTGTTAGACCCTTCTACTGAAAGAAGCTTTCTAAGGAGGGATGAGTGGGACACTGATCTATATAGTGTTATGTCATTGGGTGCCATGTTATTGGATGTTCCTTTAGCACAATTAGTAATTGTAGGCTTTCACCTAGACCTATCTAGTCTCTGGCTTTTGACCACTTTAGGAGTGTCAGGAGTAACTAATAGCCTTAGCAGTATGATGTGTGGGTATTTCCATGGGAATCCTTTGGCCAATGACTCAACAAAATGTAACCCATTTTTGAAGGTTTTACTTGGTGGCATAAGATGTCTTATGGGGCATCATCTACCCTAATATTTAGAGACTCCATTTTGATTCCTTTCATTTATTCATATATTTTAAGAAGTTTATACAGTAATAAGCATCCATGATTTTAGTGTTAGTTTCACATCCACATATTCCTTCTTTTGCACTGTTTTCCCATATTTCTCTCCATTTTACCCTCCTATTCTAATTTCCCCTTTATCTTTCCATATTCCATAACAACACATTCTATTTTCCCTTCCTTGGTAGATCAATCCTCCATCTATTTTCTTACTAGGTACCTAATCTCTGTGGTTATTAAAAATATAACACACACATTCAAGGCTTAAAAGCTAACATTCACATATAAGAGAAAATTATATATGTATATTATATATATAATATACTATACGTCTTCATTTACATCTGGGTTACCATGCTCAGGATGATTTAGTCTAGCTCCATCCATTTACCTGAAAAACTCCATAATTTATTTTTCTTTATAGTTGAATAATATTCTATTGTGTAAATGTACTACATTTTCATTACCCATTCAGCAGTTGAGAGAAATCTAGGCTGTTTCCAATTTTTGTCTATTATGAATATAGCAACAATGAATGTGAATAAGCAAGAATCTCTGTAGTAGGCTATAGAGTCCTTTGGGTATATGTTCAAGAGTGGTATAGTTGAATCTTGAAGTAGATCTATTTCCAGTTTCCTAAGGAACCATTACACTGATTTTCATGGAAGCTATACAACTTTGCATTCCCACCCCCCGTGGTTGAATGTTCTCCTTTCCCCACATTCTCATTACGAGAATGTCATTTGTTTTATTGATCTTGGCCATTCTGACAAGTGTGACATGAAATCTGAAAGTACTTTTACTTTGCATTTCCCTGATGGCTAAGGACATTGAGCATTTCTTTAAGCGTTTCTCAGACATTTCTCTTTCATTGTTTGAGAAGTCTCTGCTTACTGCTATATACCATTTTAAATTGGCTGTTTGTTTTCTTGATGTTCATTTTTTAGTGCTTTATTCTTTTATATACTATCAGATGTGTAATTTGCAAAAGCCTTTTCCAATTCTGTAGGCTGTCACTTTGTCTGAATGATGGTGTCTTTTACCACACAAGTTTCCAGCTTCATGAGGTTCTGTTTACTATTTGTTGGTTTTAATGTCTGTGCTATCAATGTGCTATTCAGAAAATCCTTTTCTATGTCAATGATTACAACACTGTTCTCCAATTTTTCTTTTATCAGATTCGGGGTTTCTGGTCTTATGTTAAGGTCCATTGATCCATTTGGGATTGATTTTTGTGCAGGATCATAATATGGATCTATTTGTGTTCTTCTACATGTAGACATCCAATTTGACCAGCACCATTTGCTGAAGATGTCTTTTTCTCTAGTGCATATTTCTGGTTTCTTTGTCAAAATTCAGGTGTCCATAGGTTTGTGGACTTATGTCTTGGTCTTCAATTTGATTCCATTGATCAACATGTATATTTTATGCCAATACCATGATACTTTCATTACTATAGCTCTGTAGTACAACTTGAAATCTGGGATGGTGATAATTCTAGAAGTTCTTTTATTATTCAAGATTGCATTAGGCATCCTGTTATTTGTTTGTCTCTCTGGGTGTGTGTTTCCATACACAGTTGAAAATTAATTTTTTTCCATTTCTGTGAAGAATTTTGTTGGGATATTGCATCAAATCTATAGACTGCTTTTGGTATGATGGTCATTTGCACACTGATCTATGGCCAGGGGAGATCTTTCCACTTGTGGTGTCATTTTCCATTTCTTCCTTCAGTGTCTTAAGATTTTTATTACAGAAATCTTCTACTTGCTTGGTTAGAGTTATCACAAGATATTTTATAATGTTGAGGTCAGTGTGAAAGGTACTGCTTCCTTGACTTCTTTCTCAGTCTGTTTGTCATGATAGAAAGGCTACTGATTTTCTGTGTGTTAATTTTGCAACATGCTACTTTGCTAAAATTTTTTTTTTTTTTTGGTTTTTTTGAGACAGGGTTTCTCTGTGTAGCTTTGCGCCTTTCCTGGAACTCGCTTGGGAGACCAGGCTGGCCTCGAACTCACAGAGATCCGCCTGCCTCTGCCTCCTGAGTGCTGGGATTAAAGGCGTGCGCCACCACCACCCGGCGCTAAAAATTTTTATTACCTATAGAAGTTTCCTTGTGAAGTTTTTAGGTTGTTTTATGTATAAAATCATATCATCTGCCAATAAAGATACTTTGACTACTTCATTTCCTAGTTGAATACCCTTGATTTCTTTCAGTTTTCTTATTGTTTTATCTAAGGCTTTAAGTGACGTATTGAATAGGTATGGAAAGAATGGGCAAACTTGTCTTATTCCTGATTTTAGTAGCAATGCTTTTTTACTCATTTTATTTAGGTTGATATTGGTTGTGGGCTTGTTGTATATTGCCTTTATTACATGGATGCATGCCCTGTGAATTCCTAGTCTTTTCAAGACTTTTATCATGAAGGGATGTTGGATTTTGTCAAAGGCCTTTTTCTGCATCTAATGAGATGATCCTATGATTTTTGTCTTTCAGTCTGTTTCTATGGTGAATAACACATATTAGTTTATGTATTTTGAGTCATCACTGCATCTTTGGAATGAGGCCAAATTGACTGTGGTGGATAATTTTTTGATGTGTTCTTAGATTCAGTTTGCCAGTATTTTACTCATAATTTTTACATCTATATTCTATTGGCATATTGTTGTTGTTTGCTTGGTCTTTGTGTTGTTTTGGGATCAGAGGTATAGCAGCCTCATAAAAAGTATCAGACAGTGTTCCTTTAGTTTCTGTTTTGCCAGGTATTTGAGGAGTACTAGCATTAATTTGTTTTTGAAAATCCAGTAGAATTCTGTACTGAATCTATCTGGCCCTGGGCATTTTTTTGGTTGGGAAACTTTTAATTGGTGATTCTCTTTCATTAGGGTTTATGTGTCTGTTTAAATTATTTATTTGATTGAATTTCCATAGGTCACATATATAAAGAAATTCACTCATTACTTTTAGGTTTTCCATTTTGGTGGTGTCTTTATGATTCTCTGAATTTCCTCCACTTCTGTTGTAATGTCACCCTTTTCATCTCTTATTAATTTGCATCTTCTCTCTTCATATTTTAGTTAATTTGCCTATGGGTTTGACAATCTTACCCACATTGTTTCATTGATTCTTGTCTTTTTGTTGTTTGTTTTTTATTTCATTCAGCCGTGAGTTTGATCATTTCTTGCTGTCTACTCCTTTTGAGCATTATTTCTTCCCATTATTCTAGATCTTTCATGTGTGCTACTAAGTTGCTAATTTGAAATCTTGCCACTTTTTTTTTGGTGCGGACATTTTGTGCTATGAACTTGTCTCTTAGAACTGCTTTTATTGTGTCCCATAAGTTTGAATATATTGCATTTTCATTTCCATTCAGTTCTAAAAATTTTTAAGTTTCTGTCTTGATTTATTTCTTGACCCATTATTCATTCAGAAGTGAGTTGTTCAGTTTCCATTAGTTTGGAAGTTTTTTTTTATTGTTTCTGTTGCTGATTTCCAGTTTTAATCCATAGTGGTCAGATAGAATGCATGGTATTATTTCAATTTTTGTATGTCTGTTGAGATTTGCTTTGTGTCCAAGTATGTGGTTAATTTTGGAGAACATTTAATGAGCCTCTGAGAAGAAACTGTATTCCTTTGTGTTTGGTGAAATGTTTTGTAGATGTTTTCTAGGTCCATTTGATTTATGATGTAATTGAATTCCAGCATTTCTCCATTTAGTTTTTGTCTGGATGATCTGTGTATTGGGGAGAATTGGGTATTGAAGTCACCAATCACCCACTATCACTGTGTGATATTCAGTTTATGATTTTAGCTATAGTAGTTTTTCTTTTATGAACTTTGGTGCCCTTGTGTTTGGTCTATAAATGTTTAGAATTGCAATATCCAGACAGGTTTTTTTCGTTGGTGAGCATGTAGTGTCCTACCTTTTCTGATTACTTTTGGTTTGAGGTCTTTTTTTTGTCAGATATTAAAATGGCTATACCTGCTTGCTATTTGCATTTGCTTTTCCCCATTCTTTTACCCTAAGAGATGCCTATCCTTGGTGTTAAAGTAAGCTTCTTTGATGCAGCAGAAAGATGGATACTGCTTCTTATAAAATTTATTAGTCTATGTTTTTTAATTGGATAATTGAGACTATTAATACTGACAGATATCAGCAAGCAATGTTTCTTGATTCCTGTTAATTTTTGTTATGGTGTGGATTTTTTTTTCCATTTTTGATTAACTGATCTTCGATAATTTATTTCTTGTGTCTTCTTGGATGTAGTTAATCTCATCAGACTGAAGTTTTCTATCTATAGAGATGTACTGATAGATAGAAATTGCTTAAATGTTTTTCCTTCTCTGAAAATTATGATTGATCATTTTGTTGGGTGTAGTAGTCTGGACTGGCATCTATAGTCTTTTGGAGTTAGTAGAACATCTGGATAGGCCCTTCTGGCTTTCAGAGTCTCCATTGAGAAATCAAATATTATTATAATGGGGCTGCCTTTAGACACAACTTGGTCTTTTCCCCTTGCAGTTTTTAATATTCCTTCTTTGTTCTTTACATTTAGTGTTGGAATAATGATGTGTTATGGGGAATTTCATTTCTGGTTACTGGCATTCTGCATGCTTCTTGTACCTTAATAAGCACCCCTTTCATTTTTTTCTATGATTATTCACAATATTTTCTGTGCCTTTGGTCTGGGTCTCATCTCCTTCCTCTTTCCCTGCCATTTGAAGGTTTGATCTTTTCATAATGTCTATTTCCTGGATGTTTTGGGCCTAGATGTTTTTTATATTTAATTTTTTGACTGATCTTTCATTTCTTCTATCTTGTATTTAACACCCAAGCTTCTCTCCTTCTATGTCTTGTACTCTACTTTTGATTCTTGCCTCTGAGGTTTTATATTTGACATCCTCAATTTTTCATTTCTAGTTTTGTTTTGTTTGGATTTTTCATTAGTGATTTTATTCATGTCTTGAATTGTTTTCATTAGCTCATTCAACTCTTTGTGTTTTCATTGAGTTCACTAAGAGATTTATTCATAACCTCATTAAAATCCTTGACTATATTCATAATTGTTATTTTGAAGTCCTTGTCTTGTGCTTCAGCAATATTGTATTTCTCAGAATCTACTGTAATAGGGTTACTGGTTTCTGGTGGAGACACTATTTTCTTAACTGTTCATGCTTTTGTTTTTGCTCTGGGATCTAGGCATCTGGAACTATGATGTTTGAGATATTTCTTGGTATTGATATCTGGTCCTATTTTTGTTGGGTGAGTGCTCCACTCTTTGCCCTTTCTGAATGCTAGGCAAGTGTGTAGGCTGTGGGGGTCCCTGATAGAGAGTGCTTCTGTGGGTCAGCTAGTGAGGAAAGAAATGGAGATGGGGTAAGAGAAAAGGCTACAAGTAGAATGAATCAAGCAGAATATCGGGTCTCAAGGATCAAATGGAGGCTCTAGATCAAATAAGAAAAGAACGTAACAATTTTTCTAAATACAAGAAATGTGGGATATCTTGAAAAAAAACTCTTTGAATTATAAGCATAGATGAAGGAAAAGAATCTTAAGCCAATGGCATAGACCAGATCTTCAACAAGACTACAGAAGAAAACTTATCCAAACTAAGGAAAGAACCCCCACATAAATATAAGAAGCATGCAGAACACTAAATAGACAAAACCTGAAAGAAAAGTACCACAGCGTATCATAGTTAAAACAGTAAGACATAACAAAGAAAGTATATTAAAATCTGCAAGAGAAAAAAAAAGTCACATAAAGGTAAACCAACCAGAAAATCAGCTGTTTCTCAGTGGAATCTTTAGAAAGCAAGAAAAGCCCTGAGCAATGTATTCCAAGTCCTAAAAGACAATGACAGCCAACCTAAAATAATATATCCAGCAAAACTATCTGCCATGTTTGAAGGGGAAAGAAAAAATTTCCATGGCATAAACAGCCTAAAAAAATGTATACCCAACAAATCAAACCTAAGGAAAATTCAGGAGCATTATTTCAAGATGAAGAAAGGAATGAGCATAGCAGAGAGAGTGTTGAAAGAATTAAGAAACCGTAATTATTAAAACACAAAAGAACAATGACAACAAAATAAATAGCACCAAAAATCAACAGTATGATGATCCTAATTAATATATACAAATTTCAATAATAACTTTAAATATCAATGGGCTTAATTCTCCAATCAAAAGACATAGGCTGGCTGAATGGATCAGAAAGCAAAATCTATCTATCTTCTGCCTCCAAGAAACATATCTTACTTTTAAAGATAGGCATTGCCTTAGAGTAAAAGAATAAACAAAATACTCTAGTCAAATGGAACCAGGAAGCAAGCAGATGTTCTTCTTGTATCTGGCAAAATAGACTTCAAATTAAAACTAAACAGAAGTGACAAAAATAGTACATTTAATTCCAATTAAGGTACAATTAACCAGGAAGATATTACTATCCTAAATATATATTCACCAAACTCAGGTGTGACCCAATTTCATAAAAAAATCTACTACTTGATTTAAAGTCACAGATTAATATCAATCCAATAATACTCCACTTTTTCCAATAGGCAGGCCATCTGGATAAAACATAAAGAAGGAAGCATCAGAGTTTATTGACATCACACATCAAAGGCACTTAACAGATATCTACAGAATATTCTATCCAAATTTAAACACCAAGGAATCACAGTCTACTCATCAGCACATGGAAGCTTTTCTAAAATGGAACATATAAGGGGACACAAAACAGACATTTACAAATTAAAAAGGTTGAACTCACTCCTTGTATCCTATTTGAGCATAATGCAGTAAAACTTTAAGATGACAGCCAAACCAAACCAACCAACAAACAAAACCTTCTAGTGCATACACAAATTCATGGAGATTAAACACTCATTGTAACAAGGCCCCAAGACCTTAGCACAACTAGCTCCATGGTGGAAGTACCTACCAGGCTGGAAAACTCAGCAGTTGACAACACCATCTGCTAAAACTAAAACAAAGACCTAATATATCAAAATTCATAGTTATGGGAAAGCCTCTAAATGTATTAACTTTGCATTTTTGGCTTCTGTAGTTCTGCTTCTGTCTAACTCTCTGTTTCTCATTACTAAATAATGAACAGGTCAAAGAAGAAACCAAGAAATAAAGAAAAAACTTCCTGGAACTAAATGAAAATAAAACCACAAAACAACACATCAAAACCTTAGCTGCACGTTAAAAGCAGTTTTTTTTTTTGAGGGAAATTTATACCTCTAAATTTCTACATAAAAAAAAATCAGAAAGAGCACAAATAAATGGCTAAATGATAAAACTTAAAATGTTGGAAAAGCAAGAGCAAACCAAATTCAAACCCAGTCAATGGCAAGAAATAATAAAATTCAGAGCATAAATCAAGGAAATAGAAACAAAGAAAACAATAACAAGAATCAACAAATCTAAGAGTTGGTTCTTTGAAAAGATAAACAATATTGACAGACGCTTGGCCCAACTAACCAGAAGAAAGAGAGGACCTAAATCAACAGAATCAGAAACAAACAGGGAAACATTACAACAGATACCAAAGAAATTTTGAATATTATAAGGGAATATTTAAAAAATCTGTACTCCATGAAGGCCAAAAAAAAAAAAAAAACCCAAAAGAAATGGATGAATTTCTAAATTCAGCCAAACTACCAAAATTACACCAAGAGGTCATCAACAACAAACACATAACAAATGAGGAGTTGAAATAGTAATAAAATCCTTTCAGCTAAAATATAAGTCCCCAACCAGATGAATTTTCAGCAGCATTCTACAAATATCCAAAGATCTATAGACAATCCTTCTTAAATTATTCAAAAATATAGAAACATAAGGAGCATGGCCAAACTCCTTCAATGAAGTTAGTATCACACAAGTACCCAAATCAGATAAAGACACAACAAAAAAAGAAAACCGCAGGCCACAATGAACATAGACTCAAGTACACTCAGTAAAATACATGCAAACAGAATATAAGCATGTATCAAAAAGATAACACACCATGATCATGTTGGCTTTCTCCTGAAATGCAGTGAAGGTTCAACGTTTTGGTATATTATGTTTTCATTTCCATTAATTCTAGTAAATATTCTATTTCTTCAGTGACCATTCATCATTAAGTAGTCTGTTGTTCAACCTCAATGACTGTGCATATTTTCTGTTTTTTTATTGCTCTTGCTATCTAATTTTGTTTCAATGTGCTCAGCAATGATATAAGGAGACACTATAATTTTCCTGCATTTGTTGAGAGACACTTTGTGTCACAGTATGTGGTCTATTTTAGAGAAGGTTCCCTGAGCTTCTGGTCATGTGTACTCTCTTGTTTGGAAGGACTGTTTTGTAGATATCTGTTAGGTCCATTTCCTCTATGACGTCAGTTGGTTCTATTATTTCTGTTAAAAGTTACCTACTATGAAGGTGTTGGGTTGATCCATTGCTTTTTGTCTAGTGTCATTTACTTTATGACTCTGGATGCACTAGAGCTTATGTATATGTTTTAGATTATAATGTCCTCTTGATGTCTTGCCCCCTTGATCAGTATGAAGTGTCCTTCTTGATCTCTGTGATTAGTTTTTGTTTGAAGTCTGTTTTGTCAGATATTATAACAGCAACTTCTGGTTGTTTCCCGGTTCCATTTGGTTGGAATAACCTCTCCCATTCTTTCACTCTAAGGTAACTTCTCTCCTTGGTCATAAGGTGTGTTTCCTAGAGGCAGCGAAATGATGGATATGATTTTCATCCAGTCAGTTAGTCTGTGACTTTTGACTGGGGAGTTGAGATAACTACTGTTCAAAGTTATTTTTGAGGGATGTGCATTGATTCTGGTCATTGCATTGATTTTATGGTGTCTGTTGTATTAGTCTCCCTTTGTTTAACCAGTGTCCTAACATTGTCATTTTTTCACTGTCAACTCTTGGATATGCTTATTTTTTTTCTTTAGTCCCAGGGGTTCCTTCTAGTATCTTCTGTACACCCAGCTTACCCTGCTTTTATCATGGAAAGTTTTCTTTCTCCTTCTACTATAACAGAAGGTTTTGCTGTGTACAGAAACCTGGGCTGGCATGTGTGGTGTTTCAGAACTTGTATTACACTGGCCCAAGCCTTTCTGGCTTTTAAAGTCTCCACTGAAAAATCAGCTGCTCTTCTGACAAATCTGTACACACCCCGTGTGTATGTGTGTGTGTTTCTTGCAGAAGCCTACATAATGCAGGTCTGTGAAACTCAGACACATTTGAACAAAGCAGTCTTGCTGGACTCTGATCAAAGGAGGGCAACAAAGGAATATCCTTTTGGCAGGGAGCAATCCTCTGCTTCCTGTTGTTTCTAGGCTGGCTCTGACTGGTGGTGCTTGCTTGTCCCATCACCTCTTCTGCATTTCCTCCTTGTTGCACTGGCCTACAGGCAGAGACTCTGCAGCTGGACTCCAACTGGGGTAGCACTTACATGGGGGAGCTACGCTGTTAAGAGACCCTCTCACAGGGGACTAGGCGTTCCACCCCTGCCCTGAGCCAGGAGAAGTAACACAGTTCTACATTTACTGGGAGATGTGACTACATGGGAAACACGAATCTGAAAGCTCACAAAGCTCAGAATTTGGGGCACTAGGATACTGTGACAAGAGAACGGTTCAGGGAGTTAGGAAACGCCTGATGCTCTAGTTGCTTCTCTGTTGCTGCAATTAACACCCAGTCAAAGTTACATGAGGAGAAATGGTTTATTTGGCTTACAGGTTATAAACCCATCATGGGGGGGGGGAGCCAAGGAAGGAACCTGGAGGCAGGAACTAAAGCAGAGACAATGGAGGAATGCTGCTGATTGGCTTGCTCCCCAGGTTTTGCACAGCCTGCTTTCTCAGACAACCTGCTCAGAGCTGGCCACTGCCTGCAATGGTCTAGCCCCACCAACATCAAACATTAATTAAGAAAATGGTCTACAAACATGCCTACAGGCCAGTCTGAGGGAGGCATTTCCTTAGTTGCATTTCCCTCTTCCCCAGCAACTTCAGTTTGTGTCAAGTTGATAAAAACTAACCAGCACATTTGGAAATATAGATTTTTTTCTTAAGATAGCCCGGGTCATGGGAAATGCTTCCATCACGAGTTAATTGGTGTTAAATAGGCTAAGGAGGAAAGGGATGGGGAGCAGATCACATGTGGGGCACAGAAAGTCACACAGGGAATAGGGTTGATCTGAAGAGTGGTAGACTCTGGTAGTTCCAGTTCCTCCTAATATGTAGTTGAGCCATGGAGTCCAGAGACACATTGTTGCCCAAGACAGCTGGAACAACTCTACCCCTCCAAGGCACAAAACTCTCCAACCACATCTCTCTTATCCACCTTCTGAAAGTAGTAGGTTGGTGGGGGCACACAGTTACTGGTGTTCCTTTGGGGGTTTGGAGAGTATCATTTCCAAGGATAGGCCCCAGGTATCCAGCAGGGTGGGCTGCTTTGAGGACTACATGGGATAGAGGCCAGGCTGCACTCTATACCTTGATGGGCATGATTCTCCAAGCTCATCTTTGGTATTGTGGGATGAGATTAGAAATTAGTATTTGCTTTCCAATAATGGTTTGACATAATAATAATTATTATTTAAATCACAGAATGAGCTCTATCTGTAACACATTATAACTCACAGGTTCTTACTTTCAAACTGTTATCATTAAAAGACTTATTTATTTTGCTGGTGTTAGTAGAGTTAGCGAGTAACAACAGATAAGTGACTATGTAGTCACCAGTGTGTCTGTCAGTTCAACCTGGCTGAGTTCAGCTCTCCTCATCATGTTATGGGTGGAAGAATGGCTAGTTATGCTTATTTCAGCTCAGGTGTTATCAGCCAGTGCTAAATTCTCTTTGGTCAGCCATCATTGGATTGTGTTTAGTTAGACCTGGCATTTCTGCTGGGACAGTAGAGGAGACAGTGAAGTCTAATGAATGTCATCTGCCATCATGACTCCAGAAAGACTCACATCTGTTCTCCTTGGCCAGGCATGAGCAGAGCTGTGCAGGAAGGTTGTAGGCATTTTTCCTCACAAGTAACTTGGAGAAGATATCTGGCTATTTCCAAGGCCCCTTTCTCTTAATGACATTAGTGATATCATGGAGTGCTGCCGATCTAAGGGGTGACAGTGGTACAGCCATCCCTGTCCTGACAAGGTCATTCAGAAACCAAGATCTGAAGAAGAAAGTCACTCTGATGTTAGCTACCAAAGTGACCATGAGCCAGCTCTACCAGCATGAAGTTTCTACTAACCTGTCTATAGTTTAGAGTAAACATTGCCTACCTCTAACAGGTCAAAGTGAGGACAAAGCACAGACATAAATATGATGCATTTAGTAAATAAATGCCTTACACACAGTAGATGTTTAATGACTAATAGCTAATCTTAATGTAACCAGATATAGAGAAGGATTCTAGCTTGCTGTCAAATCTAATCTCACACAGCCTGTGAGGATAGCAGTAGCCTTATCTTCTGGCTATGTGGGAATACCCAGGAGCTTCTGGTCGCTATGTAAGATTTTTATGTTGTTCAGTATTAGTTGAATTTGACACCAAAGATGAAGATTAGGATTTAATGAGAATTGTTATTTAAAAAGGATATGATTTGAGTTCTCTGAAACCCACATCTCTAGTTGCCCTTTCTCTCGTAAAAGATGGTAGAAACACAAGAAGAATAGGCCACACACCAAGCATGTCTGTGACTTTCTGGAAATCACGTTGACAGTCAGCACATCAATCACAAAAATGTAGTAAAGGAAACTTTGCAAAAGATAAATGTCTATCAATATAGCATCTCTCATCCTAGTGGGTCAGCATCCCTGTTTGAGATCCATCAGACAGCATTGGTCCAATGGGATTTGCCACTGACTAGAATCAGCTAAGAGGTAAGAAAATGATAAGCAGGAGGGTGAACTGGTCAAGCATCTCACTGTTGCCATCTGAGCTACAGATCAGCATCATGGCTGCCAGGACAGGAAAATACTCAAGGCCTTGCAAGATGCTTAGAGTATGATTGGAGAATCAGTGATACTCCTCTCCATTCTTCTGGGCCTCAGTCAGACCACACATGGAGAAAAAGAAAAGGACTGCCACCCAGCCTGTAGAAAGAATGCTCTCTTGAGGAGAGGGGCAAGGGGGCCAGGAGGCCAGGAGGCCAGGCCACCAATGGATGGGGAATTTGTGTGTGCAATGCTCTGTTCATCATAGACCAACCTAACAGAGCTGCTTCTGGTTATATCCAATCTCTCAGGAAACACTGTTTTCCAAGTCACCTGGTATTTATACCATGCTGTGGTCATTTAAAAACGTCCCTCCTTTATCCTACACATTTGAGTTTTCCTTCCTGGTCACTATTATTCCAAAACGCTATCATTTCTGGCTGCCTTCTATCTTCCTCATGGCAATCCCTTCCTCTTTATTCCACCCCCACGAACTGCCTTGTCAATATACTCTTTCTTGGCTCAGTGGATGTCACCAACTCTGCTACCACTGTGCACTTCCTATTCATGGCCCTTCCTGTTGGAGCTGTGGTACTAGACTTTATTTTCTCTAATGAGCCTTCTCTCGTTTTCTAAGTGTACTTACAGCATTTTGACTAGGTATGCATTAAACACAGAGTCAGTCAGGTAGTTTGTCATTTTTTACAAGAAGGCTAATTTTTTTGCAATGTGGAAATATATATGCACATATACATATATATGCATATATGTATGTATATATATATGTATACATACACATACACACACACACA
>CABHPH010148905.1:0-40834 GCA_902168325.1 Peromyscus nudipes | reverse complement strand
TCACAAATCCACTAAGTAGTTTATCATTCATGGTCTACTTTGTTCCAAAGAGACAGAAAGGGCTATCCTATAACATACATGAAACATTAGCACTGGAACAGAATCAGAGGATTTGGTTTTTATGAGGATATGCTTCACATGTAAAGTACAGAAATAGAAATCAAAACCTTTCAAAAGGATAGACCCTCAATAATAATGTGCTGGACACACGCATAAACACACACACACACACACACACACACACACACACACACACACACATCCATTCATCTGTTCATGGACAGCACAGTTACTCCATATCTTTACTGCTGTGAAGAATGCACACACTGATGCGAGTGTGAATTCCTTTGATACACTGAGGTCATTTCCTTTGGATACATACTCAATCATACAGTACTTATAAATTTTGTGTGCTCAAGTTCTAAAAAATAAAAACCTTGTATCTAGTATTGGTGAGGTCAGCTGTGGCCTCCTGCTCACTGGTGAGATATAAAGCTATGGCCACCTGCTCACTGGTAATATAAAAAGCTGTGGCTTTAACATATTCCCACACTGGCCCCATACCAGATGTTTTAAGTGAAATTCAAAATTTATTCTTAGAATACTCATACTACTCATACATGTCAAAAACTCATTCCCTTTCCTGTGGAGTTTGCATTTGAGTCATGCATGGTAAACAGTGTGGTGAAAGGGAGAGTGGCCACAAGGTCTGAATAACTGTGACAGTGCATTTACTGGTTCTATGTGACAGCCATTGTTGGCAAATATTTAACTATGGAAACATGCGTTACATTTGTTTATGCAGTGGAATATTACTTTAACTATGTGAAGGTGTGTTACATTTGTTTCTGCTGAATTCTTTAAGGATATAAGGATGTGTTGTATTTGTTTATGCTACATTTGTTAATTATTAAAAGATGTGTTGCTGTTTCACCTTGCCTGTCTAAGGCACATGATTGTCTAATAAAGAGCTGAACTGCAAATAACTAGGCAGTGAAAGGATGGGTGGGACTGGCAGACAAAGAGAATAAGGAGGAGGAGAAAAATGGGCTTGAGATGAAAGAATGAGAGGAGGAGGAAGAGAGGAGAGAGCAGGGAGACACCTGGGCCAGAAACCAGACAGCCGTCAGCCAGCCTGACATAGAGACAGCAGAAAAGTAAGATACATAGCAGGAAAAGTTAAAAAGCCATGAGGCAAAAGGTAGATAAAGAGAAACAGGCTAATTCAAGTCAAAAGAGCTAGCCAGAAACAAGCCTAAGCTAAGGCCGAGCATTCATAACTAATAATTGTGTCATAATTTGGGAGCTGGTTGGTGGCCCAAAAGAAAAAGCCTAGTATAGTTCATAGAAAAAAGGTTCCCCTCAAAATTTTTGTAGGGTGAATGTACAGTCATTTCAAATAAATCAAAGACACATGATACAAGATTAGTGATACAAATACCTCCTGCATCTGAATTTGGAAAAGCAGAATAAAATGAAATTCACTACATAATACTTGGGAGGAGTTGTATATGTTGAGAAACCTTGACTTTATTAAAAAATAAAGAAAGACAGATGATATGAGTGGTAGTTTACTTTACAAGAAAAAAATAGCAGTCCCAAGGATTTTGATTGAAACTATACAATTCTCAGCACTTGAGCATAGCTCTCAGAACACTTGGTAATGTTGAACACCTTACTGGCATTAGCGTCTTTCTAGCAATAGGCATTTTAGCTGCATGTTTATGTTGGCTTTCTGTCACTTTGACAAAATATCTGAGCTAATCAACTTATCAGAAGGAAAGATTTTTCCCTGGCTCATGTTTTCAGGGGTGAAAAACTGCTAATTTGATGTAAGGCTGAAATTATCTAGGTGAGCCATATTTCTATCTAATTAATGTTAGTGATCAGAACTGGACAAATTGTGAGTATAAAAAACTGTGCAATACTTCTGACAATAGCTAACTTCAGAAGCAGTGTGGACACGGATATTCTCAACTGCAAAATATACCAGCAACGAGGAGCATAGATGTGCTTGTCAAAGTCGGGGCTGTGACCAATACTACTTATCTGGTGTACTGGGTTTTTGACTGTGAATAGTAAAGTCAATTAGACACATTTCCTAAGTAACCCTTCTGACTAAAAGTGGCTCTTCTCGGGTGGCAGAGGCAGACAGAGCAGCGGCAGAGGCAGGCAGAGCGGTGGCAGAGATTCGGTCATAATAAAGACCAGAAACTGAGCTGTTACCCTCTGAGGAGTTAATGAAAACAAGGAGATTAAGAGCTTGGAACAGGGACGCCTTTAACCCCAGCACCCGGGGAAGGAGCCATCTCGGTGGGACGCGACCAGAACAGATCTGAACACTCTGTCTGAGGCCAACCCAGGGCCCAGCTGCCAATCCTGAGAAACCCAACAACGCAGAGGTGTTGGTGAGATTACCCTACTAAACAACCTGCTCAGCTGAAATCCATCTGGGAGAGGATTCAGAGTCCTACAGTCTGCAGTCTGAGGAAACAAGATCAGCTGAGGAGTTGATGAATGAGCAAAATGTGACCTGAGAACACAAAAGAAGGCGCCGCCCAGCCACCGAACCAGATCACCAGAATCATAAGCCTACACTATACCGACTGGGAACAGGTAAGCCCCCATCTCCAGACCGGCAGATCAGATCTCTAGCCCCTAGGCCCTACCCATCGGAGTCCCAGGGACCAGACAGCTACCTTTCCCTGCTCCCCCACCAAAAAAAAAAAAAAAAGTGGCTCTTCTCAATGAACTTTCTGTTGATAGTGGAATAACATCAAATGTGTGTTAAGGATGATTTTAATGCTATTGCATCTTTGTAGTCTTCCCCAAAATCAAATAATTGGATTTCTTTAAGACTACATCATGCCCCATGTGTATTTACCTCCATCACTGAATATGTGGCAGAGAATTTAAGAACTCACTGTGTATGGCAGCTCACCATGTTCAGAGGCAAAGTCAGAGTTACCTAGAAAAGACCATGCAGAAATATGAAAGGAAAGGGAAACATCAGCAGTTGCTTTTTCTGGCCCCAAAGGACTTTAAATAACAGTGCAGTAAATACTCTCCCTCTAACAGTCAACTGTGGTATCTACAATCTACCCAGTGGCCAATTGTGGACCTGGGGTAACACTGAGGAGTATCATAGCACTCACTTAGAGACACCATTAGGGTTGACAGTGACATTCTGCAATGGCCCTTGGAGTCAGGTGAAAAGTGAGCTGTGAAGTTTGCAATACAGAAGCAGTGTCTCTTTAGAAAAGGGAAATCAAATGGATCTCCCCTCACAGGACAGGTAGTCAGTGAAGCAACAGCTAAACCCAATATGGAGAAATCACAAGGAGACCTCCTCTGAGCATATTCAGTTCAACTCCAGACCCTCCTGTTCCAGGGGTTAGGCTCTTTTTTTTTTCTTTTGTTAAATTCTTTGAGATGTGCACAAGGTGTTTTGATCATATTCATCTCCCTTACCTATAAAGAAAAGCTGATCAGAATAATATAAGACATCTCATTAAAAACTTAAGAGTCAGGAAATCATTGAATAATACAATTTTGAAAGTAAATAGCTACCAACTGTGGTTGTGCTGGTTAGTTTTTGTCAATTGATCCAAACTGAAGTCACTTGAGAAGGAACCTCAGCTGAGGAACTGCCTCTATCAGATTGGTTTGTGAGCATGTCTGTGGGGCATTTTGAAATTAATGATTGATGTGGGAGGGCAAGGTACATTTTGGGTGGTGCCACCACTGGGAAAGTGGTACTGTTCTGTGTAAGAAAGCAGGCTAAGCAAGTCATGGGGGCAAGCCAGTAAGCAGCATTCCTCCATGGTCTCTGCTTGAGCACACACCTCTAAGTTCTTGTTCTAACATTTCTTAGAGATAGGTTGCTTCATGGGAAGTGTCAGATCAAATAAACCCTTTCCTTGCCAAGCTGCTATTGATCATTATTTTATCCCAGAAACTGAGGAATGAATGAGGGCAGTTAACTTTTAAAGAAATAAAGGTGTTTTAAGATTATCACAAACTATAGCAAATCCATGACCATCAAGCTATAATTGCAAAAGATATTTAAAGGAATTCTACACATAGAAGACAAACAGAGTATCCACTATGAGGACAAGGGAAGGATGAATTTCCATGAGCAGAATAGATGAACAATAATAAGAAGAGAATCAATCGTATCTAGTTCAGTAGGCCTCTTGCATAAATAGGGAAGAAGAATAAACTATAACTTAACCAAGAAGGAAGCAAACACCAAAATTACAGGAATCATCAAATACTTCTGTATAATAACCCCAAATGTAAAGGCATAGACTTGCTAATTAGGTTTTAAAAACAAAATCCAACTATTTGTTGTCTACAAAAATCACATCTCACTAGCAAAAACACAGAGAGAATGATAAGGAGGGCATGAAAGTCAAGGCATTAAGCAGATGGGGGGAAAAGCAACCAAGAGCAACTATGTTGGAGCTGGCAGAGCAGACTCCAAACCAAAATTAGCCAGAAGAGACATAACAGAAGGGAACAAGCCATCAGGAAAAAATAACTGTAAGTATATATGCACTGAAAGCTGGGTTACCCGATTTCTTTATGTCAACATACAGTGACAAGCACAGGTACAGGAGTAGTAGGTGACTTCGCTGCCCAACTCTAATCAATAGATACAAACATACATCATTCAAACAAGAAAAGTCCATGCAGACATGAGATTTAAAATGCACCATAGATCAAATAGAATTAGCAGACATCTGCAGAATGTTGTACTGAAAAAACTAGAATCCAGATTCTTCTCAGCAACCTATGCAGCTTGTTCTAAATGGACCACATTTTAGGACATAAAGTAAGTCTTAACAAAATAATTGAAATAAATCCTTTATTTATATCATATCCTAATAGAATAAAGCTAGAAATAAATAGAAAGAGAAACAACTCTGTGAGTCTGAAAAGGACACTTTTGGATGACCAGTGAGTCACTGAAGATAGCAGAACAATTCTTTTACATCCTGGAAGGAAGTAAAAATGAAGGCACAAACTCCCAGAATCTCTGAGCTACAGCAGAGGCAGGTCTACAAGAAAGGTTTTTGGCTATAGCAGCTGCAGAGCAAATTTCAAATAAATAAATTAATGTTGTATCTCAAAGTTTAAAAACAAGAACAAGTTGAACTCAAAAGTAAGATATTAAGATACAACAAAGCCGGGCATTGGTGGCGCACGCCTTTAATCCCAGCACTTGGGAGGCAGAGTCAGGCGGATCTCTGTGAGTTCGAGGCCAGCCTGGGCTACCAAGTGAGCTCCAGGAAAGGCGCAAAGCTACACAGAGAAACCCTGTCTCAAAAAACCAAGAAAAAAAAAGATACAAGAATCAGAGAATAAATTAATGAAATAAAAACTATAGTACAAAGATACAATGAAACAAACACTTGTTTCTTCAAACTAACCAAAAGAAAGTGAAAAATATCAGTATTCAATTATAAATTAGAAGTGGAAAAGGACATTACACAACAGATTCCAGTTAAATCCAGAGGATCATTACAGCATTATTTGAAAACTATAGTATAAAAAGGAAAGCCTAGAAAAAATGGTAAATTCCTATATACATAAGACTTGCCAAAATTAAATCAACAACATGTAAACAGAGCCATAAAAAAACAACAATACTGTAAACAGTAATAAAGAGTTTCCCATCAAAGAAATATACAGGACTAGGTGGATTCACTCCCAAATCCTGTAAGAGTTTGCAGGACTAACGAGGGCTCCTTAAATTATTCCATAAAAAGGGAAGGAACACCACCAAACTTATTCTGTGAGGTCAGCATTACTAACATAAGGATAAAATAAAAAAGAAAACAAGAGGTCAGTTTCCCTGAGAAACACAAATGCAAATACTCGCACACCATGCTAGTTAGTTTTTTGTCAACTTGACACAAGCTATAGTCATCTAGGAATAGATGTCAGTTGAGGAAATAAACCCATCAAATTGGACTGTGAAAAACTCTGTGGGTCTACTTCTTGATTGCTGATTGATGTGGGAGGGCCCATCTAAGAGCATGTGGTCCTGGCATGTACAAGAAAACAAATTGAGCGTGCTAGGAGAAGCAAAACTGTAGGTAGCACTCCTCCATGGCTTCTGTTTCAGTACCTGCCTCCAGGTTCCTGCACTGAGTTCCTACCTTGGCTTCTTTCAGTGGACTGTGAGTCAGAATATATAAGCCAAACAAATTCTTTCTTCCTCAAGTGGCTTTTGATCATGGCAATAGAAACCTAACTAAAATACATAACATGATCAATTTGCTTTCATTGTAAGCACGCAAGAATGGTTCAACATATACAAACAAACAAAAAATGTAATACTGCATCTAAATAAAACAAAGGTAGGAATCACATGATCATCTCAACTGATATAGAAAATGGATGAGAGTTTAACATCCTTGAATTTTGAAGAATGAGTAGGAATTTACCAGTGTATAGCATTCTACCTGAAAGATAATAAAGTAGATATTCAGCAAATGGCTTTCCTTTGTTTGTTTTGTTTTGTCTTTACTAATTAGCTAAAAAAAATCCCTGAAGAAACTAGAAATAGAGATAAAGACATAATAAATAACACAATTAAGTCTATATGTTAAAAACTTATAGCCAATAATATAATAAATTTGGAAAACCTGAAGACATTTCCTCTATAATCAGGAATGAGGAAAACATGTCCATACTCTCTGCACTTATTTAACATGGTGCTTAAAGCCATTGCAAGAGGAGTATGGAAAGAAGAAATAAAAGGAATACAAAGAGCAATGGAATAAATAAAATAAACCTTACATCTGAGACAAGCCTATACTTAAACTATGCTAAAGACTCCATCTAAAACATGCTTAGATTTCATAAACACTTTCAATAAAGTAGCAAGATGCAAAATAAAAATTTAAAAAAAAACAGTGGCTTTGTTTAGTTAGGGTTTCTATTGCTGTGAAGAGACACCATGACCATGGCAACCCTTATAATGGAAAACATTTAATTGAGACTGGCTGACAGTTTCAGATGTTTACTCCATTATTATCATGGTATAAAACATGGTGGCATGCAAGTAGACGTGGTGCTGGAGAAGGAGCTGAGAGTTCTACATCTTGATTCACAGGCAACAGGAAGTGGTCTGTCTCACTGGGTGTGGTTTAAGCATATATGTGACTTCAAAGCCCTCCTCTGCAGTGACATACTTCCTCCAACAAGGCCACACCTACTCCAACAAGGCCACACCTCCTAATATTACCACTCTCTATGGCCAAGCATTCAAACACACGAGTCTATGGAGACTATACCTATTCAAACCACCACATTCTACTCCCTGGCCCCCATAAGCTTATAGCCATAGCATAATGCAAAATGCATTAAGTCCAACTTTAAAAAGTACTATAGTCTCTAATAGTCTCAAACTTGTTTAAAAGTCCAAAGTTCAAAGTCTCTTCTGAGATTCATGTAATCTCTTAACTGTAATCCCCTATAAAATCAAAACTAAAAAAAAAAAAAGAACAGATCACACACTTCCAATATATTATGGCACAGGATATACATTACCATTCCAAAATGGAGGAAAGGGAGCATAGTGAGGAAATACTGGACCAAGCAAGAACAAAAACCATCTGGGCAAACTCTAAACTCTGCATATCCATGTCTGGTGTCAAAGTGCTCTTTAGATATCCAATTCCTTTCAGCTTTGTTGACTGTAACACACTTTTTTTTGCAAATAAAAAATTTAGCCTTTATAAATGAGTCAAGGTAAGAATAACATCATTTTGTAGTTGAGGCCACAAACAGCAATAAGGGTACAGACTTTGTAGCTAAGTGTGACTTAGCTGAAATCTACTGGAATCATATGGTACCTGTGATTTCGGAGGTAGGGTACAACATAATGCATAATGTTTACAAGTAAAGGGATAACACGCTCTTTTTCATCACTGTAGAAAACCATATCCAGAAGATGAGCCAATACCTACAAAACAGAGAGGAAACAAATTCATCTATATGCTGAAACTGGGGTCAGAGGTGGGTATTGGTTTTCAACTTGGAAGAAAACCAAAACTACTTAAAATTCAGAAAATTTGCACTGAGATAGAGAGGTATAAAAACAGTCCAGAGCCCTTATATGTGACAGTGAGTGAAAACTGAACCTGCAAGTCAAACCTCTGTATTCTCTTCCCCAGACTTAAATAGAAGCTTAAGAAAAAAAAAACCCAAAGCTAATCAGGCTGGGCTCCTCAAGTCCTAGTTGAGTCAATCAACAGCCATACAGTGTAATACACTTTTTTAATACTCGGGCTGGTTCCACTCCCTGTTAACAGCCTTCCTTGGCAAGTATCACACAGCTCTGGCATCTCCAGTATCTTGGGGTCTCCAAGGAAATCCAGTCTTCATCATCACAGATTAACACAATGGCCTCTCTAGGCCTCTATTCAGAGACACCCCTGACACATACCTGGCCTTAGCATCTTTTCTTAGTCATGGAGGGAGATTCCATAACCCCTTTCTTCTATCCTCTACTCTAAAGCCAGAACCAATTGGTCAAAGCTGCCATGTTCTGCTGTTTACTAGGGCTGGAACATGGCCCCCTAGTTCAATTACATATTCACCAGCTTTCTGTTTCCCATGGTTTTATTCACAGCCTCAGCTCAGCTGTCCTGAAACTAGATCTGCAGACCAGGCTGACCTTAAACTCAGAGATTCACCTGCTTCTGCCTCTGGAGTGCTGAAATTAAAGGCATACACCACCACCACCACAGCCATATCTAAGCTTTTCTTTAATTCCTTTTCACAAGTTGGAGGCTCATCTGGGCGAGGTCTTACCCTCATGTCACCATCCCCTTTATTCTATTTCTTAATCCGTTTATCTCCTTGAACACAGGACTTAGTTTCATTCTACTTCCTGGTGCCCCTTTCCTCCTCAAATTGCACATTTTGTACTTTACCTTGCTCAACTTGTTCCTTTTCATTTTAAATTTCCATAAGAGTCAACACTAGTAACCCCATTACATTGTCTATACTAGGCAGTTTTGGGATTTCCTTTGTCAATGCAATTAATCCAACTCATCACCTTAGGCAGACTTTTTGAACAAGAGCAAAAAGCAGCCACATTCTTCACCAAAATATCACAAGAACAAGGCACATACTCTAGGCACATACTAAAATTCTTCTCCTCTGAAACCTCTTGAGTCAGGCCCCCACAGTTCAAATCACACTCAGCCCCACTCTCTTCCATGTTACTACTAGTATGGACCATTAAGCAGTGCTTAAAGCATTCCACAGCTTTCCTAAACCAAAGTCCCAAAAATAGCCCAGTCACTGGTACCACCTTCTATCTTAGGATTTCTACTGTTGTGAAGAAACATAGCAACTCTTATAAAGTAAAACATTTAAATGAGGCTGGCTGACAGTTTCAGAGGTTTAGTCCATTATAGTCATGGCACGAAGCATGGCAGCATGCAGGCAGACATGGTGCTGGAAAAGGAGCTGAGAGTTCTATATCTTGATCTGCAGGCAGCAGGAAGTGAACTCTCACACTGGCTTGAGCATATATGAGACCTCAAAGCCCTCCTCCACAGTGACACACTTCCTCTAACTATACCATACCTACTCCAACAAGGCCACACCTCCTAATAGTGCCACTTCCTATGACCAAGCATTCAAACACATGAGTCTATGGGGCCATACCTATTCAAACTACCACACTTTGTATGTACTAATAGTTAACTTGCTGAGACAGAAATAATGAGGAAAAAATTCATGAAAGCATCAAAAATGAAACACATAGAAATAGTTTTTAAAGGTGATAAAAGAACTTTATTATGAGAACTTTAAAAGACTGAAAAAAGAAATTTTTAAAATTTAAAGGTAGAAAAAGTCCTCATACTCATGGATCAATATAATTAATATTATTAAAAACTGGGTTTTTTTAACCATACAATGTAAAGTTTCAATGAATCCCCAATAAAATTCCAATGACATTCTTCACAGACAAGCTAAATTTTCCTAAAATTCACATTACATGAAAACTCAAAAATATTCCAAAGAGACAAAGCAATTCTAAGGAGAAAGAATATATTGAAGCATCACATAGCTGGTCTCAATTATATGGCAGAGCCATGGTAACAAAAAAAGCATGATGCTAGCACAAGGAAAATGACACTGGAGAAAAGACAGTTTCTTAAACAAATGTTGCTTATAGAGCTAAATATCAACATGTAGAAGAATAAAACCAGGCCCATTTCTGACCCCATAAAAATCAAGTCAAAACAGTTAAATAACCTTAATGGAAGATGTGAAATAACGAAACTCTTAGAAGAAAACATAGGCAATAGGCAAAGGTTTTCTAAAAATTACCCCAATAACTCAATAAACAATAACAAAATTGACAAACAACATTGCATGAAATTAAAAACTTCTTCACAGCAAAGAAAAAATCAGAAGAATGAAGCAGCTGCATACAGAAGGAGAGAATGGTTCTCAACTATACATCTGACAAGGGATTAATATCTACAATATACAAAAACTCAAATACTAAATACCATCAAAAAGTATTCAACCCAGAAATAAACAAATGAATTGAATAGACGGTTTTCAAAAGAAGAAATAGAACCATCCAATAACTATGTGCATCAAAGTAAATGCAAGTTAAAACTACATTGAGATTCTATTTCATTCAGTGAAAGTGGTTATCATTAAGAAAAGAATCAAATGAAAGAAAAGACGCAGAGCTGGGCATGCAGGGAAGGGGCTGTGGATCTTAGAGAGACTGGGGGAGGTAAATATGATCAAAAATATTATATAAAATCCTCAAAGAACTAACACAAAAATTTAAAAAAGAGCAACAAATACTGATGAAGATGTGATGGAAAAGGGAAACCTTATACACTGGTGGCAAGAATGTAGTAATATTAGCATAGCATTTGGAAATTAGTATGGATATGACTCAAAGAACAAAAACTAGAACTACATCATGATACAACTGCACTGCTCCTGAGTAAATTCAACAGTTTAGCCAACATGCCTTAGGCATACTTCCATGGCCATGTTGTTGACTATTCATAACAACCAATCTCCTGAGTGGGGTCACCTGGGTTATATTGACAAGGTTCCCAACAACACACATTTCATCTAGTTTATGCAAAGAAGATTGACAAGGCATGTGTGGCTCAAAAATTATCAGGATACATGAAAGAAAAACAGGCCTGAGGCTGAGCACACAGGAGAAGCCTCAACACGTTGCCTCCCTAGGCCATCACCGTGACTGCTGCCTCTCTCCAGCAGGGAGCAGAACACCCAGCTCTGTTCATCTATCACCTCTGAGAAATTCATACACTAAACACTCTCCATTGCATTCTCCATCTCACTGGGACTTTGGTTTCCTTCTTTCCTTTTTCAGCTTTATTCTGACTTGACAAGTATTTATTGCATCTATTTATGGATGCAATATTTTAATCTATATGTATGAATCATTAAATCTCTTTAATTAACATGTCTGTCATCTCATATTTGCACTTTTTTGGTGAGAACATTTGAACTCTATTAGTACTTCTGTTATGTGCAATGTTTTATGAGCAAATTTGATTATCTTGAAGTATTATAGATCTTAAATCAGTTGCTATCTGACTGAAACTTTGTATCTTTTGACCAAAAAGTCTTCGTCTACTCCCACCCTCCCACCCTGAGCCCACCAGCACCTGGTGACTACCATTCTACCTTCTTTTTCTTCTAGTTTGACTTTATTAGACTCTACAGATTTAGTGAGATCATGTGGTATTATTTATCTTTCTGTGCCTAGATTATTTTACTTAGCATAAAGTTCTCCAGGTTTCTTTATGTTTTCAGATGACACAATTTTCTTCTTTTTAATGACCAAATAGCTTTCTGTTGTTTATAAACACTACATTTTCTTGATTCATTCATCTTTTGCTTGTATATTTTCCTTTTGTGACTAATGGTGAAATGAACCTGAGAAAGCAGATAATTTCCTTTGGGAGGGGTAATATATCCAGAAATAAAATTAGTACATCATAATCTAATTTTGGGTTTTTTGAGGAAACTTTATTATGTTGCAAATGGATCTACTAATTTACATTCCAACAACAGTATAAAGAAATTCCCTTTCTGCCACATCCCGCCAACACTTGCTGTCATTCATCTTTTTAATAATAGGCATCCTAAAAATTATGACATGATGCCTCACGATGGCTTTAATTTGTATTTCCTTGATTAGAGATGCTCTGTGTCTTTTCATGTGCTTCTTAGCCATTTATATGTCTTCTTTTGAGAAATATCTATTTTGATATATGCTTTGTCTATGCAATATGTCCTTCCTATTAATATTTCAATGTCCTTTACACATAACAAGAAAATAAACCCAAAGATTTCTATGGAACTTAAAGAAACTCCAAACAGGACTTCAGCACAAAAAGTAGCCGAGGCTCACAATTCTTGGATAAAAAAAAAAACTGCAAACTTTGCCCATTTAAATTTTTTCCCTTACTGTTCCCCACACATTTTGAAAGTTATCCCTTTATCAGCTAGTGAATATTTCCTCCCCACTTGCTGGTTGTGTCTTCACTCTGTTGTTTCCTTCTTATACAGGAATTTTTACATTGTTCAGACCAATGGTCTAGAACTTTTCCTCTCTTCTCTCCGGTTATTTTTATAATTCAAGTTTTTGCATAAATAAATAAATGTGATTCACACACTAAGGACAAAAAAAGAAAGGGAATTTGATTAAATTCAACGTTCATTATACAAATTGATGAATATAAATAAAATGTTCCTCTAAACCATAAAGCCCACATGACGAGTCAATACCTAAAGCCAAGTCAACAGTGAGAATCTGGATGCCTTTCCTCCTAGACCAGGGCAAGACAAGGATGCTGTGTTCACTCCTGTTCAAACAACTGCTGGAAAGCCTAGCCAGAACAATTAGGCAGGAAGAAGAAATAAATGGTGTTCAAACTGGATAGCTGGAAGGGTAACTTTCTTGTTAGTGCTTAAACCTTATATATAGAAAATCTTTTAGATTTTACCCCCAAATTGTTATAAATTCAGTAAATTTGATTAAGATTAAAAAAAGTCAGTAGAATGTGTATGTATGAAAATAAAGTACCAAAATAGATTAAAAAAACAATCTTATTTATAATAGTATCAGAAATTAAGTACTTAGGAATAATTTAACTAAAAAAGTAAATACCATACTACTGAGATTTAGGAAACATTGGCAATAGTGATAGATTATTATTTTAACCAGGCAAAGATGTGTTACATTTGTTTATGCTACAGAATATTACTTTAAGTGGGTAAATATGTGTTACTTTTGTTTATGCTGCATTTGTTTAATTATGAAAATACATGTTGCATTTGTTCCACTTTGCCTCCCTAAAGCACCTGATTGATCTAATAAAGAGCTGAATGGTCAATAGCTAGGCAGAAGAGGGATAGGCAAGGCTGGTGGGCAGAGAGAATAAATAGGAGGAGAAATCTAGGTTTAAATAAAAAAGGAGGAAGAATGAAAGAAAGAGTAGAGAATGAGAGACACACCCAGGGCAAGAAGCCAGGCAGATGCCAGGCAACAGACATGAGAAGCAGTGAAAGTAAGATATACAGAAGGAAGAAAAGTAAAAAGCCCCAAGGCAAAAGGTAGATAAAGAGAAACAGGTTAATTTAAGTTAAAAGAGCTAGCCAGAAACCTGCCTAAGCTAGGCCAAGCATTCAAAACTAATAATAAGTCTCTGTGTCATGATTTGGGAGCTGGTTGGTGTCCCAAAAGAAAAAGCCTGGTACATTTTGGTGTTCCAAAGTGAGGCCTGTATTTCCACAAAGGGCCTGAGAAAGCTTTTTTAAAAAATGGATACAGCTTCTTTCAGAGACTTTGCCATACACTGAGCCCTTGCATAGTCAAAACATAAAGTAGAAACAGCTTGCTGGATAGGGACACATGCCACAGCAGGCACCGGCATCCCAGAGCTGGGGAAGCTGACTGCAGTTCCCAGTTAAAAAACCACCACTCTTAGCCAGGCCCTGGGGTGTAAAGCTCTGTAGATGAATTTCTAAATGGTCTAAATAAATAAAAAACATGGAGACAGAAATTTTGGTTAAAGCCCAAGAGAAAGATCAGAGGAATAGGACAAACCACGATCTAACCTCACCTCACCAACTCTGCAGCTTCCAAAGAGAGCTTCTTCCTGTATACTCATGTTTATATGCCTCTTCTGTTCTGTTCTCTCATTGGCTCTCTTAGGCCAGCTACATCACTTCCTCTTCCTACACAGCTCTGTCACTTTCTGTCTGTCTGTACAGACTTCCAGACTTCTATGGTTCATACTGGGATTAAAGGCGTGTGTCATCATGCTTGGCTCTGTTCCCTAGTGTGGCCTTGAACACACAGAGATCCTGCCTGCTAAGTGATGGATTTAAGGGCATGTGCTACCACACATATAATGGCTGGCCTTTTTCCTCTGATCTCCAGTTAAACTTTACTTACTAAAGCACAAATAAAATATCACCACATTTCAGCACAAATAACATATCACCATAAAGCTCAGCTTTCAGGAACTAAGTAAGGTGGAGCCAGACACCAGAGCCACCAATGCAAAGTCCTTTAGTTTGAGGGTTTGCTCATGTGGACAAAAAGGGCTGGAGATACACAGTAAGGCAGGTTCAGATGGAAAATAAACTCTAAACAAGTTCCAGCATGTTGAAAAATGTGTGTAGGCTTAAGGAAGAAAAGAAAAGGGGGTATAGAGAGTCAGAGGGAAAAAATAGTTTAAAAATAATAAAATAAAGTCTATAAAGAGATATGTAAAGTAATATAAAAAAAAGAATAAGCCAGGTAGAGATGAAAAATACAAAGGGAGTCTGTATCCTACATGGTACTGTGTTGTCTTTGTATTCTTTGAATACTGATGAGCTAATCACAGCTCCTGGGAGACATGGGATTGTGAAAGGGACTGCTGAAATAAAGCAGCCTAAATACTTTAGGAATGCCTTAACTTTAAAATGGAAGACAAAAAAATGTATTGCTTTGGAGAAGAGGTTATGTTTTTGTTTACACAGGAAATGAAAAGCTGTGGATCCATCCAAGGTTGATAGAGATGCACAGTCCATACTTGTGGTGATATTTTATTTGTGCTGAAATGTGATATTTTATTTGTATGTTAATAAATAAAGCTTGCCTGGAGATCAGGGGGAAAAGGCCAGCCATTTTAAGTAAACAAGAAGTCAGGCAGCACATGCCCTTAATTCCTTAGCAGGCAGGATCTCTGTGTGTTCAAGGCCACACTAGGGAACAGAGTCAAGCATGGTGACACACGCCTTTAATCCTAGTACCAACCATAGAGACCTGGAGGTCTGTACAGACAGACAGAAAGTAACAGTACTACTTAAGAAGAGGAAGTGAGGTAGCTGGGCTAAGATAGCCAATGAGAGGGCAGAACAGCAAGGCAATAAAGGCATGGATAGACAGGAAGTAACTCCCATTAGAAGCTGCAAAGTTGGTGAGGTAAGGTTAGCTGGTGGCTTTCCCTATTTCCCTGATCTAAGACTTTCACCCCCATATTTGGCTCTGTGTTTTTTATTTAATAAGACCATTTAGAAATTTGTCTACACATACTTATGTTAATATAGATATGTATGTTGCCTTTGAAAGTTTGTGTGTTTTCAGAACAAGGGGACCAGACACCAATAAAAACAGGTGGCCCAGGTGATCCAGCCTTTCCGAGTGCCTCTGTTGCAGTTTCCTCAGAGTTCTGCATCCAGAACAGCTTCAAGGCTGCTGGCTGAGATGGTCCAGCCTCATAGATACTTCTAGCCAGGACTGCAGACAAGTCTTGTGCTTTCCAATTGCACAGTGACTAGCGAACAAATGTTATATTAATTTTCCCAGGACTTGACTATTATTTCAATTTTCTCAGATTCCCTAAAAACATGCTTTCATCCACAGACAACAGAAAGCAGTCTAGATAATCCAAGAGATGGGTTGGGTGGTTTTTGGTCATTTGGTGGGTTATGGATGTTTGTCATCATTTAGTGGGGATATAGGAATATAGGATAAAAAGACAACTATTAACCTCAAATATTTTACATTGGTATAGATTTTGTTAAACTGATACAAATTTAAAGTTATTTTTGTTAAACTGTATGCATATTTCTATTCTTATTTAAGGTATTGTGCTTATACAGCTCATTTTAAAATGTAATGTATAATTAAGAAATTCAGGTTAGTAGTTAGTTATCTATAATAATCAAATTTCAAACACTTCAAAGACCCACAGAATATATAAGATGTTTAAGAACCTGAGGCTTTTCATGACAGTGAGACACATCTGTTCCTGACAGCACTAATCTACTTTTTTTTTGAGACAGGGTTTCTCCATGTAGTTTTGGTGCCTGTCCTGTACCAGGCTGGCCTCAAACTCACAGAGATCCACCTGGCTCTGCCTCCTGAGTGCTGGGATTAAAGGTGTGTGCCACCACCTCCCAGCCTGATCTACTTCTTAAAAGGATGATAGACACCAAAGAAACTCCATATGCAGTTTACTTTCATTTGAGCAAGAAACTGCTCTTGCCTTGACTGCTGACAGTATGCTGTACAAACTGGACAAGCAGTACACAAAGGAAAAATCTGCTGAGGTTTACCAAAACAAGGCAGGACAGTCCTTAAAAATTCCTGCTTCATAAAAAATTCTTCCAGATATTTTAGGTCTGTAGGCCAAAGATTATATGCCCCAATTTTCAGAGGAACTTTGGGTGACTGTCCAGATGTCTCTGTAGGTTCTATAGGTTTGGAAGTGGTTTGTACTGCAGTTTCTGTTCACTCGGGTAATATTGTATCATTCTGGAGTTCTTGATGAAGTTGAATCATAGATTATTATAGTTATAGATTTCCTTAGTTATGATAGAAAGTCAATTGGGTTCAAAATTTTGAACTTTTCAGGATAGGATAAATAATAGAGTATTTTCTCTGAATTTGCCAAATACAAATGGATTAGATATTGTAAATATAATCCTTATTTGATAATTGTTCTTGTTGTATATAGCTTTATTTTGTTAAAGTTAAAACCCTTTGTTTTTATTTAAACAAAAAGGGGTAAATATTGTAGAATATTATTTTAACTAGGTAAAGATGTGTTGCATTTGTTTAGGCTGCAGAATATTACTTTAACTGTTTAAAGGTGTGTTACTTTTGTTTATGCTACATTTGTTTAATTATGTAAAGATGTGTTATATTTGTTTCACCTTGCCTGACTAAAGCACTTAATTGGTCTAATAAAAAGCTGAACATCTAATAGCTAGGCAGAAGAGAGATAGGCAAGGCTGATAGGCAGAGAGAATAAATAGGAAAAGTTTAGGCTCAAAAGAAGGATGAAAAATGAGAGAAGAAGGAGGAGAGAACAAAGGGCATGCCCAGAACAAGAAACCAGGCAGATGTCAGATGGATGTCAGATGAAAGTAAGATATACAGAAGGAAGAAAGGTAAAAAGCCCCAAGGCAAAAGGTAGATAAAGAGAAACAGATTAATTTAATTTAAAAGAGCTAGCCAGAAACCTGCCTAAGCTAGGCCAAGCATTCAAAACTAATAATAAGTCTCTGTGTCATGATTTGGGAGCTGGTTGGTGGCCCAAAAGAAAAAGTCGAGGACAGACAATAGTAATTGAAGCAATACAAAAAAAAAATGCAGAGGTATCTTGGTTCATTTATTGAAAAAGTTAATACTGAACCCAAAACTATATGTAGATTCTGTGTCACCCTTACTGGTTTCCCAATGCTATCTTTCACAGAAGCAGAATAACATGCTCTTGCATGTCTCTTCATACAAGAGCACAGAGTGTCTGGCAGGACATTATGAGTGTAACCTCATTAGCTTGCCAAGGTCCCTCATGAGCTCACTTTCAAATCCCACCATATTTGAAATTAGAGTTTTAATATATGCATTTTGAGGGAGCACAAATATTTGGTTTATGGCAACTCTTAAGACAGTCAGAAAAATGTTTTTAGCTTTCTGTATTTTAGAAGATGACAGGCTGAAATGAGCAGCACATAGACCTACCATATGCACCTGTGAAGTTCATAGCACATGCATTTCATAGACACTCAGAATTTCATTGATGTACTGAATTTAATATAATTAAAGAAAATCTGGAAGCAATCAGGCAGCAAAGAGTAATTGATAGCCATTATGTGCAAAGGACATTCTCTCTGTATAAGGTCCGAATCCAATACAAAGATGGATTCTCAAACTCCATACTATTGTGTTTCTAGATTGTTGCCTGAGCTCCTCCCTTTGCCTGGGATGGCCTCCTTCCACTCTTCCCCAAGATGAATATGCTGTGAGTACCCTCAGCTCTTTAAGGCATGAAGCAAATTCCATTCTATGGGAAACTTTTTGTATCAGTTAGGAACTTCTGATCACATGGAACAGAATAGCTGGCTTGAACAATAAAGCCTTGCTATCTAACACAGCAGTAGTAACAACAGAAATGAAGATTCAAGATTCCAGACTTATAATTCATCAACATTATGAGGTCAATAGGACCAGCAGCTCCTCTTCCCTGACCTTCCATCCTTCAGATGTTAGGAATTATCCTTGAGCCTGACCTTTGAGGACCACAAAGGAGGATATTATAGTCTTACCTTGCCGTGCAGGTGTGTTCAACACCATGAGAAGAAGTAACTCCTTTTAGCAGAGCAAAGCTTGTCCTGAGACCAACTGCAAAGTACTTTAACATTTCCTTTCTCAATGTTGCATCCTGGGCTCATAGCTAAATGAATCATTGACCACAATAATGGAAGTGTAGTAAATGATCAGACTCCTAAGCATGCATATGGGAGAAGAGTGACTCTCATCATTAAGTCATGTCATTTGAGCAAAAAAGAAGACAAAGATGGGCATCAGTTACCTATCAACCTGAGCTTCTAACCCCTTGAGATGTGGGCAGTGTCACACCTCAGTAACGATAGCAACTTATAATCAGGTTAGTTGTTTTTTATCACACTGCTAACTTACCTGAGTTCCTGACTTTCTCTGAGGCTCTCTCAAGCATGATTCTTTGTTATTTGTTTCTTTTACTAGGCAAGGCTCAGTGCTTGCCACATTGAATATAACCAGCAAATGTCTTCATGTCTTTTTAATATAAATATAAGTGCAGTAACATAAATAAATGGGGAAAAATTAAATTAAGTTCAGAAAAATGTAAACAGTCGCACTAAATTTATGTGCTAATATGATATGTGACAGAAAGGTATACAAATGTCTTATTATCATTTACTCAGTGTGTTTTGGACTTGGTACCAAAAGGAAAATAAAGACAGAATTTACCTTTCACCTGAAGTAGCCAAAAATAAACAAGAAAATGAAATGCACAGGAGTCGGGCAACAAAGAGCAATTATGTAGGAGACCTGGAAACAAACGACGCAGCCCATGATTGCTCTATTCAGGGGACGTGACAGGGTGAAAACAGCAGAAGAGTAAGAGGGAAGCCGAAGGACCCAGAGGACCTGCTGGTCGTGAGATGAGGCTGAAAATCCAGAAGGCCAAAGACAACTGGTATCCACAGAGTCCGAAAAAGAGAGATCTGAGGGGAGTCTCCAGAGCACTAAGCAGACTGCAGGTCCAGGTGCACAAATGAAGGGAGTGGTTCACAAAGCAACGGAAATAACCATGTCTGGCGCTTTCTCAGGGGCCAGAAATGGCACTTATTCCTACCAGTCCAGCTTGAAAACTACGACCATGAGACACCAGTAGAGCACCCAGGGCATCTGTGTGGACATTATGGAAATTATCACTGACTGGGTGCAGCACTGATTTCTCCAAAAAATGTTAAAATCAAGACATCAGAGGATTCATGTTTCTAATTAACTCCACTGTGAAAAAAGTTCAAGAAGATTTATAGGAGTAGAAAAATAACAGTCCTCAACAATACAAATCTTTCAGTGCTGTGTATCTAATAAAAGAAATTACCAGGAATACAAAAGTATCAAAACATATGACTCATAATGCCCAGAGAAGTCCATCAGTCTCCCTGCAGAATGGGTATAAATATTAGAATCAGTATACAAGACATTAGTAAATTATCATAACTGCATTCTGGATGTTCAGAAATCTTTTTGAAACGTCAAAATCTAACTTTTAAGTATTGAAAAAAATGCCCAAGGTAAAATGATTTGGATGTGATTAACAGCAGAGCATGCAATTATATACAAGTGGATTTTGGGGAATTTGAAAACAGTGATGAAATTACTCAAAATGGACCACAGAAAGGGATTATTTTTAAAACTGTAACTAGCATCCGTGAGCTGCCAGACATCCTTCAGGAATAAAGCAAAATAAGGGAAAAAAATCTAAAAGGAAATGACCACCCCCTTCTCACAGCCCAGCCCCATAGTCTATGGACTTGGCTTCTTGGTGGCAACCTGGGGTAGCCCTAACTCTTGCCTGTAGCCCATTTTAGCCTTTCCATCCATCCCATCTCCAGTCTATTGTGACTCTGCTGACTTGCAGAAGGATTCTCTACCAGGGACCCCACAGCAACCACACATGACTAGAATCCACAGTAGGGAACAGCAACAAAAGAACAGAGAACAGAAATAGGTGCCTTCAGTAAGAAGTGCCTCCAACACTGTAATTCCAGGTGCCCAGACCCCAGTTCAAAAACACAAACACCAACAACCAAGACAACATTCTCCAGAAGCCGGAAACTCTACTGTGTTAGGTCCTGAGAAAAAAAGTGCAGTCAAAGCACAAGATAAAGACTTCAGCATAGCAATTATGAATTGTTCAAAGACATTAAAGAAGATCCAAATAAATGTCTTAATGAAGACTTGAAAACACAAACTAACAGTTGAGAAAAATACTGAAAACAATTCATTACATGAAACGAGTTTAACCAAGAAATAGAAATAGAATTACTAAAGAAAACCCACACTGAAATAAAGCTGGAAATGAAAAATTCAAGATGCCAAACAACCTCAGAGGTAAGCCTTGCACACAGAATAAAACACATGGAAGAAATAATTTCAAATCTTAAAGATACAATAGGAAAAAGAAATAGCTCAGTCAAACCAAATGTTAAGTCTTTTTAAATCCAGGCATAAGTATACAGGAAATCAGAGACAGCATGAAAAGACCAAACTATGAATAAAAGGTATAGGGGAAGGGAGAGAGCCCAAGCCAAAGGCATAGAAACTACTTTTAACAAAATCATGGAGGGAAATTTCCCCACTCTAAAGAAAGGATGCCTAGCAAGGTCTGAGAGACATACAGAACACCTAAATAGAACATAAAAGAAACTCCCCACAACATCTAAGCAACACACTAAATGTACTGAATAAAGAAGGGATATTAAAAGCTGCCAGGGAAAAAGACCAAACCACATATAAAGTGAAACCCATTAGACCAATACCTGATTTTCCAATGAAATCCACAAGGGCCTGGACTAATGTACAAGATCTGAGAGACCACAGATGCCAGCTCAGACTACTATATCCAGCAAACCTATCAGTCACCTTTGAAAAAGAAAGAAAACATTTTACAACAAAAACAAATTTAAAACACTTTCTGTCCACCAATCCAGTTCTACAGAATGCACTAGAATGAAGACTTCAATCTGAAAAGAAGGTTAACTACACACAAGAGGAAACAAGAAATAAATAATCACAGAACAGTTCGTTAAAAGAGGAGGGAAAACACCAAATATTGCAACTATAAAATAATGAAAATTAATAAACACTGCTCATTTAAAAACTCTCAATATTAATGCTCTCAGTTCTCTAATAAAAAGACAAAGACTGACCACATGGGGCCATGTTGGTGTCCGAGGGTCATGCCACTGCAGAGTCCATGCTGATCTGAGTGGCCTGCACTGTAACCTAGGGCTATAGTGTCATCTGGGTCAGGACTGCCACCAAGAGCCATGTCTAGATTCGTGGCCCTACCACAGCAAGTGTCTGTAATAATGTCTGTGGTTTCTGATACCATCAAAGGCCATGCTAATGCCACCTGGAGCAATGTTGGTGTCTGAGGGTTGTGCCATGTCCATGCCTATGCTAGCTCATGGGGCCATGGTATCATCCTGACCCAGGCTGTTGCCAAGGACCATGTCTGAGTTCATGGCCCAGTAGCAGCCAGGGTCTGGGTTGATGTCAGTGGCTCCTGTTGCCACTGTGGGCTATGCAGATGTCCAGGGTCTGGACAGGTGCCTGATACCACATTGGTGTCTGAGGTTTGTGCCGTGGCTATGATGATATGGATGACCTTGATGTCACCAGGACCATGGTGAGGGCTGGGCCCAAGCTGCTACCAAAGGCTATGTCTGGGTCCATGTTCTTGCTGCAGCTGGATGTGTGATGATGTCCATGGCCCATCTTACCACAGGGGGGTAATAGAAACCATGTGTGTTGAAATCCAAAGGCTATGCTGAGCCAGCCACATCCCTCCTTGGCTGGCCCTGAGATAGCTGGCCCTGCCCTTCACTGGACACTGCAGCAGGAGAATTGGTCTTGCCCTCCATAGGAAAGCTAGCTCCTGCATGAGAAAGATGACTCCACCCCTCACCATGGGTGTGGAAGTGCTGGCCCTAATGGTATGAACCTAGGAAAGCTAGCTCTACCCCTTGCCTGAGGGGGGCAGTCCCATTGGCCTGGACTGACCAGCTTAGCTACCACCAAGACCCACATCCTGGACCTCGGGTTGGCCCACCCTAACATCTACCCCATCTATGAACTGCAGGAGCATATGAAGGGACTGGTCATTACTAAACAATAGCCACAGGATCCCCATGACTCAGGGCAACAACAGGATGTCTGAGAGGAGCTTCAGTGAGGGCCTAATGATAATAGTGTACCAGAGGCCTTGAAGCAGACCAATGACACATTGCAATGAACGTTTTGCAGGTGGGGCTGACTGGACAAAAGGGTAGACTGTGGGACTCACCACAGCTCCCAGTGCCGCTAGGATGAGTGAAGAGGTGCTGGAAAGACAGAGGAGAGAAGTGTTTTTGTTTGTTTGTTTTGTTTTTTAATTGATTAGGGGGCACAAACTTCAGGGGCAAGGGGCTGATACAGAGGGACTGGGAGGTGAGCATGATTGGGTGCGTGATGTGAAATTCCCAAAGAATCAATAAAGAAAAATATTTTTTTAAAAAAAGACAAAGACTGGCAGATTGTATTAGAAAACAGGATCGATCTTTCTGCTGCATCCAGAAACACACCTCATCACCAAAGATGGACATCACCTCAGAGTAAAAGGATGGAAAAAGGTATTCCAAACAAGTAGACCTAAGAAGCAAGCTGTGTAGCCATTTTAACATCTATCAACGCATACTTCAAGCCAGAACTAATCATAGGGAAGAACATTACAAACTCATTAAAGGAAAAAAAAATCCATCAAGAGGACATTGTAATTCTAAACATTCATGCACCAAACAAGGGCACCCAAGTTCATAAAAGAAACACTACTGCAATTTAAATCACATGTTCACACACTGACAGTGGGTGACTTCCATACCCCACTCTTGCCAATAGACTGGTCATCCAGACAAAAACGAAATAGACAAATGCTAGAGTTAAATAATGTCATAAATCAAATGTGCTTAACAGACAACTACAGAACATTCCACCCAAACACTAAAAAAATACACTGTCTTCTCAGCACCTCATGGAACTTTCTCCAAAACTGACTACATATTAGGACACAAAGTTTCAACAGATACTTTAAAACACCTGTTGGTTGGAATAACACCTGTATCCTATCTGACCCCCATGGATTAAAGCTAAAGATCAGCCAAAAAGTGAAAGAAATTATACAAATTCATGAAATCTGAACAGCTCACTACTAAATAAAAATTAATTCAAGAAGAAAAACTAAAACTCTTTAGAATTTAGAGTTGAACGAAAATATAAACACAGCATACCCAAACCTATGGGACACAATGAAGGTTGTTCTAGGAGGTGAGTTCATAGCACTAAGTGTTGGGGGATATTTGTACACTGTGAAGATGTATTGCTGTGGTTGGTGTAATTAAAAAGTTGACTGGCCAATAGCTAGACAGGAGAGATAGGTAGGGCTTCTGGGGAGAGAGAGCACTGGGAAGAAGAAAGGCAGAGTCACCAGCCAGACTGAGAGGAAGCAGGATGGGCAGAACAGAGTAAAGGTAAACAAGCCATGTATGTAAAAGATGCAGACTGAAAGATACGGGTTAATTTAAGTTATAGAACTAATTAGGAAAAAGGCCAAGCTTTCATAATTGATATGTTGCTATGTCATTATGTGTGGGCTGGCATTCCCAACAAGAAAGTGCTACTCAATGAAGCGCTACATGAAAAAGCTAGAGCTGGAGTTGTTTGTCACTTAATGATGACATGTTCCAAGACATGCCATTAGCCATCCCTATTACCGCATGAACATCATGTACTGACACACACTGTGATGTCTCTAGGAATATCTTATAGAACCACCATTGTGTATGTGGTTATTCATTGACCAAAATGATATCTGATGCATGATTCTATACTATTTTAAAATTTTCCCAATAAATGTATGATGAAAAATCATTTCACTTTACTGGGAACTGAAGGTTTGCCTTTGACACCAGAATTTCACTGCTAAGCTAAGACTATCTCAAGAAAACTGAAACCAAAAGTCATCCTAACGTACCACTTGCTATGATTTGAATGAGAATGGATCCCATAGACTCACATATATAAATGCTTAGTGACCAGGGAATATAACTGTTTGAGAAGAATTAGGAGTTGTTGTCTTGTTGAAGGAAACAAGTCACTGGGGCAGGGCTTGGAGGTTTCAAAAGCCCAGGCCACCCCAGTGCCCCCTCACCCATTATCTCCATCCCCACTCCTCACTGCCTACTGCCTGTGGATTAGCACCATGCCTGTCTGCTTCCTGCCATGATGATCATGGACTAACCCTCTAAAACGGGAATCACTTCCTATGGTGGTTTGAAAGATAATGGCCCCCAAAGAGAGTATCACTATTCTATTCAGAGGTGTGGCCTTGTTGGAGGAAGTGTGTTGGGGTGGGTTTTGGGGTCTCTTTTGCTCAAGCTTCCATCAGTGTGATTTTTCAGTTGATTTCCTGTTACCTGCAAGATGTAGGACTCTCAGCTACTCCAATGCAATATCTGCCTGCATGCTGTCATGCTTCCTGTCATGATAATAATGAATTGAACCTCTGAAACTGTAAGCCAGCCACCTCAATTCAGTGTTTCCCTTATAAGTGTTGCCGTGGTTGTGGTGTCTCTTCACAGCAATAAAAACCTTAGCTAAGACAGTCCCCCAATTAAATGATTGTTTTTATAAGAGTTACATTGGTCATGGTTGTTATTTGTTAAGCAGCACAATGTTATTCATTAAGCAGCACTGTTTACCCTATGAGAAAAGCCATGAGGTACAACAAAACCCACTATAAGAGTTTATTAAGAGAAGGAACAGAAGGGGTGTGCATAGGCCTATGGGGAGTGACTGTTCAGAAAGAGGGGGGAGGGATAAGTGGAACCCACTTTTATAGGTCCCCCACACACACACACACGTGCATAGCGTATGGGCTTACATAGCTACGCCATGCATGCAAATAGATTCCATGACCACACAGTGCACAGTAGGAAGTAAGGCCCTGGATGACTAAGCATCTTGCCAGTGCACACGAGGTCATGTAGCTGGGGGAGTGTCTAGGAATTCTAACAATGGTATCTTTCCAGAGCAATAGAACACTGAGACAGAAGTTGATGCCACAGACAAAGTTGGTGCCCTGACAGGCCTGCCCATGCTGTTTGTTGGAAAAATATGAAAAACCTAGGACATTGGGAAAGTGGTTGAAGGATTTCAGTGGTACTTAATGGGCTGTTCTAATAGGAGCCTGGAAGACAGTGGTACTGAGGGCAATATGGACTGTGGGGGCCCAGCTCAAGGTTTCAAAGTGGAATATATTATTGTCTGGCCTAAAGACAATTCTTATGATATTTTGGCAAAGAATGTGGCTCCTTTTTTGCCATTGTCCTAAAAATTTGTCTAAGACTAAATTGAAGAGTTTTCAATTAATGTTATTGGCAAAGGAGATTCCAAGACAACCTAGTAGTGAGTGTGTCACATGGTTATTGATGATCACTCTTATGAATATCAAAAATGAAAGGAGTAAGCAATATAAAGAGAAATGCAAATGTACAGTTTGAGGAGGAAAAAGAGCCCCAGGAAATGTAATGTTGTGGCCAAGTGCTGTGCTCAAGGAGATAAAAAATTTTAAGAAAAGCCTGATGCTAAATGGAATAAAGGGAGTGATGACCTCAAGGCAAGGCCTCATCCAGCTAAGCTTCTAACTTGTGAAAATGAGTTGAAGGGAAACTTAATCAGCAAAAGAAACCATCAACAACAGAGAGGCCATTGTGTGAAGCCATAAAAGTGAAACCTGGATTCCAGTGGAGACCCCAATATGTTGGAGATGCCAGTGAGATACCAGCCAAGGAGAGCTGTGTTCAGGGTGTTGAAGCTCAAGAGAGAGCAGTGTGCTACAATCAGTAAAGCTGAAAGGCGAGCGTCATCTGAGCCCATGGACAGCAGACATAAAACTGCAGAATTTGGAGTTTTCCTTGCTGGGTTTCATTCTTGCTTTGGTCCAGTATTTCCTCACTGTGTTCCCTTTCCTCCCTTTTGGCCTGGTAAATGTATTTCTGCCTTTGTATGCTGGAAGTATGTGATCTGCTTTTTTATTTTAATTTTATGGTGGAGTACAGTTAAGAGATTGCCTTGAATCTGGGAACAGGGATGGATGGAATACAGGGACAAGTGGCCAAACGAATGGAAACACATGAACTGTGAACCAATGGCTGAGGGGCCCCCAACTAGATCAGGCCCTCTGAATGAGTGAGACAGTTGATTGGCTTGATCTGTTTAGGAGGCATCCAGGCAGTTGGACCAGGTCCTGTGCTCAGTGCATGAATTGGCTGTTTGAAACCTGGGGCTTAGTAGAGACCCTTGGCTCAGCCTGGGAGGAGGGGACTAGACCTGCCTGGGCTGAGTCCACCAGGTTGATCTCAATCCTCGGGGGAGTCTTTGCCCTGGAGGAGATGGAAATGGGGGGTGGGCTGGGGAGAGGGGGGTGGGGTGGCAGGAGGGGTAATGGGGTGATCTATGACTGATATGTGAAGTTGAATTATATTGTAAAATAAAATAAAATAAATTATAAAAAAAAAGAGATTGCCTTGAGTCTCAGAAGAGACTTTGGACTTTAGACTGTTAAATAGAGTTGATAATGTTATAGAGTATGGAGACTTTTGAAGTTGGACTAAATGCCACGAGCTTATGGGGGCTAGGGAGTGGAATGCGGTGGCTTGAAAGAGAATGGCCCCCAAAGGCTCATGTGTTTGAATGTTTGATCCCCACGTGGCCAGAGATAATGGGACCAGCACTGGGGAAGTGACTGAGAGAAGGAGGTGGAAGCAAGACTAAAGAAAGCAGCATCCAGTGGCCTTCTCATCCCTCACAGCTTCACTGAGCAGCTGTCATTGTCCAGGCCCTGGGATAATCCAAATCAAGAGACTGTTTTGTAGACAAAATTCAGTCTTAACAATGTATTTTATCTTTCAATTTTGACACAAAAATTCAAATTTCAGGTTATAGACTCAGCCAGTGACTGAATATTCTCCTTTGTTCATTATTAAAAAAAAATTTTTTTTGAGGAAAATACTTTTGTATTTTTTATGCATGGTCAAAAAAGACCCATATGAAACACAAGGTCTCAGCAACTCTCCTCTTTTCTAGTCTAATAAAATGGTTTTAAATTTTAGATGTGCAGAAGAAGCATATTTTAAAGACAATCTTTTATTTTGTCTGCAAAGATATGTTTCTACATTAGGAGAGTATCATTAAAGATGGGAGGTCTTTGATTCATAGCTTTTCTATTGCATTTTGTTGAATTTTAAGAAATACACAGTGAGAATTTCCTATGATTATATTTCATAAAATTTACATGAAATACAAATTTAGCTCACAGACTTCTTTCTGGATGTATTAAGGTTAGATTTCATATTGATTTCAGTATTCAGCAATGTCTGGTCTCTCAAGAAACACAAGGATGAGCCTCTAGTAAGGACCATATTTTATGTGATGGTTTTTGTCTATATCTACTTATTTTTAGATTCTCATAATGACAATATATTTCTTTTTTATTTCTTATGGGTAGCATTTAAAAACTGACAGCCACTGAAATTACTTAAGATGGTTCAGCACTGCTTAAAAAAAAATTTTTTTTTACCCTCATTCTTGAGGGAAGTAGCTATTGTCCGAAGCACATAGGGCATAGCCTTCATATAAGGAAGGAAGTAGAAAACACAAGGTGGTGCTACCATGAAAGTTACAGCATTGGGATTGAAAATCATGTACACTGCCTGATTCATTCTCCATCGAATTTTACTTCATTTTATTTTGTGAGACAATGCGTCTTAGTTAGGGTTCTATTGCTGTGAAGAAACTCCAGGGCCACAGCAACTCTTAGAAAGAAAATCATTTAATTGGGGCTGGTTTAGAATTCAGAGGTTTAGTCTATTGCCATCATGGCAGGAAGCAGGCAGACATGTGCTGGAGAGGTAGCTGAGAGTTCTACAACCAGATTGGCAGGCAGCAGGAAGAAAAAGTGACAATGGGCCTGGCATGAACTTCTGAAACCTCAAAGCCCACACCCCAGTGAAACACTTCCTCCAACAAGGTCACACCTACTCCAACAAGGTCACACCTCCAATAATGCTACTCCCTATGAGTCTATGAGGGCCATTTTTCATTCAAACCAGCATGAAAGTTCTCTCTATGTAGTCCTGACTGTCCTGGAACTTGCTATGTAGGCCAGACTTGAACTCATAGAGATACTTCTGCCCCCTGCTCAAAGTTGTCTACTTTAAGATGTGATGATCTTGGGGAGATGGTCAGTGATCAAAAGCACAAGCGCTCTGTAGGAAGACCCGAGTTCAGTTCCCCGCCAGCCTATAACACTTGCTCTAGGGCATCCAACACCTTCTTCTGGCCTCCAGAGGAACTACACTTGTGCTCATGCCCCCATGCAGACATAGGTATACACACATAATTTTAAAACAACATTTTAAAAGAAAAGGGCAAGATGATTATTGATTCATTTATGGGTATACAACATAGCAGCATCTTTATAAACAGAAGACACAGGTCCAGTATTATGAAACCGGAAGACTTTGGTGCCTCTCATTGCCAGCAAGAGGATCCTAAAGATTCCTCTTTTCAGCCTGAAACCCCTTGCCTTTGCTCACAGCTGGAAAGCCCTAGAAAGAGGCCTCATTCAGCTGTGAGAGGTAAGAAGAGACAGGCTCACCCTAGCCTTGAGAGCCTGAAACAGGAAAATCTCGAGTTCAAGAGCAGCCTGGGCATAACAAGCAAAGGGCCTCTCCAAGAAGGAAGATAGCATCTATGCCGCCTCCCCCACTAATCCTGGCCAGCTGAACAGCATCCTGGTCAGATGCCTGGAGCAAAGACCCCGCCCCTTCCCCCATCTGCTTGGAAGCAAAACGTTCCTTGACCGTTTCTCATACACCATAATTCCATTTAAAATTTGTGATCTGTGTTTCCACCAACCCTCCAATACCACACAGACAAAATTATTTATCTCCCAATGGCTTATAATCTAGATCATCGAAAAACATGAGGCAAGAAAACATGAAAGCTTTGCTTGTCCTAGAGTTTAAGGACATTCTTTGTAATTTTCAATAATTTAAGAGTGAAATTTAAGAGTTTTGAATTGTTTTCCCTACCTAATATGTCCAAAACATAAAACCCTAAAACATAACAGACCTTTTGAACTCGCAAGACCTAGGATTGTACAAATTGCAAAGATATGATCTGCATTCTACGTTAGCTTAGCACCACCAAGTGGACTCGGTGGGAAGTTGCTCTTGGGAGTGTTTTTTCATCTTTACCTCGTAGACATTTTGGCCCCCTTTAACTGCCTAGAGGCATATAATCAAAATGGAGTAAAATCAGGAAAATCTTGACTTTTAATTTCACATTCCATATGGTAATAATAAAAGAAATTGGCTCACATCTTCTGCAAAATTTGATGAAGCAGATTGTCATTGTCAACAAATTCTATTAAAAATCGTCTCCAACACTTGTGACGAAAACACGACCGTGGAAGTTGAACAGGGCCTGGGTCTGTGCTAGTGTGAATATTAAGCCACTAAGTGCACAGTAGACTTTATTAAATATTTCTTGAGAATATACAATTATTATTTGTCCTCAAAATGCTAACTGAATGTCATATTCCCTTTTTAGGTAAGTAAATATCTACTAACAAAGTACTGATAATGGTAATACCTGCTTTCTGAAACACAGCATTCTCGGAACCTAAAAAGACAGTGACCCTCTTCTCTTTGTTCACAATGTAATGTTAATCTGAGAACCTTTATGTAAATAAAATGTTTTAGGTTCATGTAAATGAAATTACACAGCATTGTGTGCACATTGTGAGACTGTGTTCTGTGTCTGCTTTCTCCTGGTCAACCAGAGAATCTTGAGGTCCATCTACACTGGAGAATATAGGTTTTATGAACTTGCTTTATTGCTATATAATATTCCCTTGCAGGAACTACCATTTATTCTGTTGCAGGTTGGTGCTTAGGTACTGCCAGTATGAGTGTATTTTGAATAATGCTGCTAAGAACATCTTCAGACACGGGGCATTGTGCTACTTAGCACAAATATTTTAAGTAGGTATAAAAGAGTAAGAAGCTGTCTAGGGACACATGTTTTCAGTTTTTCCAGCTAATGCTAGTATTGTATAAATTCACACTTCCTACTAGCAATGTGTGAGCCCCTGTGAGGCCATTTCCTGCTCAGCATTGGTATTGCTGGCTTTCTTCTTCATTTGTTTTTTATGATACAATATATTTATTTTGAAGTCTTAATAGGAAAAATATTGCTATACATTCACAATAAAAATAATAATGGATAATGGAAGGTTCAATTGAAAATACATTCATTACATTAAAGATACTTTTATATCATATGATTTAAAATGGCCAATGTCTCAGCAACTTTCTTTCCAGAAAAAGATACTATATGCAAGCATTTACCCTTCATTTATTTTAAACACACTATTATTAGTGATGTTTCATTTTTATTTTCATTTGCATTTCAGATACCAATTGTGGTGGTTTGAATAGGAATGGCCCCCATAGGCTCAAATATTTGAATATTTGGTCATTACAGAGTGGTACTACTTGAGAAAGATTAGAAGGTGTGGCCTTGCTGGAAAAAGTGTGTCATTGGGGTAGGTTTGGGGGTTTCAGAAGCCTAAACCAGGCCCAGTGGCTCCCTCTCTCTGCCTGCTTGCCCTCACCTTGCTAGCATGTCCATTCCTTCACCGGCATTAGAGCCCACTTCTTCAGGATTCCAGCATATACTGAAAACCAGATGAGCTATCCAGCCTTGTGGGCTGAGCAGCTACTGGATTCTTGGACTTCCATTCACAGCCAGTCATTGTTGGGTTAACCTGTAAGTCATTCTAATAAACCACCTTTCTGTATTTATAAAGATATTCTTTCTATAAATTCTGTTACTCTAGAGAAATCTGACTAATACACTGATGAAGTTTAGCATATTTTATGTTTGAAGACCCAGTTTTTGTTTTTAAAAGAAACTACTTTCAGATGGGCTGTGTATCCCACATAGGTCTCAGGAGATAGTTCTACAATCTGAACATGAGCTTTGTCATCTGCAGATGGTTGCTACAATTACCTCCCATTCCCTGCCTTGCCTTTCTACTCTCTAGGTGTTTTGATGAATGCAACTTCCTAATTTCATTAAAGTCAAATCTGTAACTCTGATGGTTCATATTTCATTTTAAGAAACCCCATTGTCTTAGGGTTTCTATTGCTGTGAAGATACACCACAACCATGGCAACTCATATAAAGGAAAACATTTAGTGGGGTGGCTTACAGTTTCAGAGATTTAGTCCATTATCATCATGGTGGGACATGGCAGCATACAGGCAGATGTGGTGCTGGAAAAAGGAGCTGAGAGTCCTACGTCTTGATCTACAGGCAACAGAAAGTGAATTGAGACACCAAGAATGGCTTGAGCATATATGAGACATCAAAGCCCGCTTCCACAGTAACACACTTCCTGCAACAAGGCCACATCTACTCCAACAAAGCTGCACCTCCTAATAGAGCAACTCCCAATGAGCTTATGGGGGCCAATTACATTCAAACTACCACACCCATGGACATGAAGATATCCTCTTGTACCATCATCTAAGCTTTATACTCTTACAATTACTAGTTTTGTCTTTCATTTATGTGATTATAACCACCTGGAATTCGTGTTACTGATGGTATGAGGTAGTGAGTTCTTTGCCCATGATCAGTTTGAAAACAGAGATCTACTTCCCAGTCATTCAGTATCTTTGTTTTTATATAGAACCTTAAATCTAAAAGAGAATTGCTTGCAAAATCTGTCTTGTTCTACTAACCTGTGGTTATGTGCTGTCTTTATCAAATGGTCTTGAGAGTGAGTCTTGACATAGTCATCCATCTTGATTTTTATGAAGGATCTTTGCTGAGCTATAGTGATTCATACTTTAAAACCAAGAATATAATCAGTATGTGTAGATTCCTTTAAAAAGAAAAATATTACATTGGTTTGGATAACACTGAAACTGTAGACCAACTTGGACAAAATTTCTGCCTTTACAGTAGCACATTCCCATCCCTGCCCATGATATAACTATCCACTTAATTAGATTAAATGTCTCCTGCTACAATTTTATGTTCTTCTCCTTTGTAGCTCAACATATGTTCTCTTAAAGATCTTGGATTTTTTTAACCTTTTGATAAATGGCAACTTCTATTTTTTTTTCATTTACTTACTTGTTGTAGAAGGTATATAGAAGTATGATAGATTTCTGTGCACTAATAGTCTAGCTAAATAGTATGTACACTAATTAATTCTAATAATTTCCCTAGGAAGAATTAATTAGTAATTTAGTAATTTATCTTTATTTTTAAAGTATGCTATCATATTATTGCCAAATGATGACTGATTTGTATCTTTCTGTTCATATTTTTTCATGTTTTTGTCCATTGTAATGCTATATAGCTTGAGTCTAGAATTTTCTACAAAGGTTCATGTGTTAAAGGCTAGTGCCCATCTCACCACTATTGGCAGGCATAAAATTTAAAAGGCAGAGCCTAGTGGGAGGGAGTTAGATATTCCAGGGTGCTGCAAGCTGCAGGAAAATGTAATAGAATTCAGCTACTATCACAAAAACTACTGCTTGGAAAAGTCAAGGACTTCTCCAAAGGTCAAGCCATGGCTTAAGAAGTCTTGGTGATATTTTAGTTTTTGTATATATATTAGCTGTTTCCTACAGTGATTTTCTTGTAATGCTATGCGTGCTTCCAAGAACTCCTAACAGTGTATTAATCTAAAATACCTATCAAGCATCCAAGGCCAAATGAAACAACACCTGTCTCCTAAGTCAGGAGGATAGCTTTATTTCTTGAATAATTTAGGGTGAGACCCTCCTTCCTTACAGCCTTACTAATAGACTCCTAATTTCTTACCTAGCCACTTCTAGGAATGTAGATTGAGCACATAAATTCCCTTCTTGACTAAAAGATCATTAGCACTCATTTGGGTTGTAAAAGAAAGCCTGATGGCCACTGCCTGAGGAAAATTCTTACCTACCTTTATGACCCCATAAGAATTCAAGTCTGGTGACCTTGCTCTGTCAGAGGATAGCTATGGCTTGGGTTTATAACTGAACACCTCAGAGACTGAGGGGAACTGAGATGTAAGGAGAACGAAGAGAGGATATTGAGGATTTTTGGCTAGAGAGGATTTTGACTAGAGAACTGGAGGTCGGGATGGAAGATGAGGAAGAGCCTGATGGGAAAGTACTAGATGGGTAAGAACGAGATGAGAAGGACCTAGATGAGGCAGAACTAAGATGAGAGAATTAAGATAGAACTTAGAGGGAACAACAGATAAAGGTAGAGACCAATCAGGCAAGAAAGGAACTAGACTTGAGTACAGAACTGAAGCTGTGTAGTTAGGATTTTATCCCAGAGGAATAAAGTAGACGGACAAAGAGCATGGTGTACTTAGATTCATTTCCAGAGAATAAATCTCACTGTTTGTAGTTTCTCTGAGCCCCTTGGAAGTATATTATTAAAGCTGGTCCTTTATTAATATACAAGACCAGGGCTCAACCTACCAAGGTAGTGGAAACCTGCTGTCTTCCCTGCCCTTCCCTGGTGGCTTTGTTCTGATGTGCAGCCTCACTAAGAACTCCAGAGTAACATGCCAATTAGTTATTGACTGAAATTTACAAAACTCTGCGAGTAAACCTTTTGCTTGGCTCTCTTGGGCAATTGTGCCAATAACAGAAAGCTGACACACATGTGAAATAAACCAGACAGACCCTCCAATGTGAAGTCCTCTTTGTGTCACATGGACAGAAGCCAAGTTCCTTCACTTCTAAACGTATTGGAGAATTTTATAAAAGTTTTCCATTATAGATGGTGCCTGCTTGGTTTAGTTTTGAGCACCCTTGTCAGATTAAGTGTTTCTTAGGGGCATTTTTGAAATTATTGTGACATAGTGAATAATATTTGCTATCCCTTTGACATCTGCCATGCATTTATATATCTTTTGTCTTTCTTATGCTAATATAAATTTTAAAATGACAGACATTCTAATGTGAAACCAACTTTACATTCCCAAAAGAAACTTCAGCCTAATATGATATGGTTATTACAAATGGATATATATGGATTATATATCTCAGACTTTTGCAGATACATTGAGTGAGGAAGGTACCCTTCCTACTGTTCTTATGAGTTTAGATAGCAAAGTTAAGTGAGCACCCTCAGTAAGACTTTCATGCCTAGAAGCTGTCATGAGTAAGTGTAAACTTTCCAATTTCTATGTTTTAGATGACATGACCATGATCTGAGAAGAATACAAGATGTAGAAATTTTCAGAAGAAAGGACAGAAAACAGGCTTATAAATACTTTACAATTTGAATTAAATTTATTTTGGAAGAGAAAACTACAGACGGAGATCTCTTCAGTGGAAAATTCTAGCAAACATTCATGTGATAAATTATTCTAATCTGATGCAAAAAAAATAGAGAAGCCTATTTTTGCCTGATAATAATTTTGAGTTTCTTCCTTTATTTTAAAATGCACTCATTGGGATTCTATTGGAAACTTGTCTTTTCCAAGATTTGTGTATTTATCCAACTATCAATTGGTATAAAATACCAACCTGAAAAAATTAAAATAAAGTAAAATAACTAAATAAAATGCCAATCTGATATATTCTGTTTTTAGAGGTAAATCAGTAGATCTAAAATCATATATCATTTGAGAGAGTTACAGAATGGCATGAATGCTAAGAAACAGGTGTAGCTGAAAGTTTTCCTGTGTCCTCCCTGGTCCACAGCCCCTCTGACTCAAATAAACACTCAGAGGCTTATAGTAATTATGAACTGCATGGCCTAATGGTTAAGGCTTCTCACTAGCTAGCTCTTATATCTTATTTAACCTATTTCTATAAATCTATACTTTGCCATGTGGCTTACAGCTTACCAGTACTTTTACATCTTGCTTCTCCTGGCGGTGGAGAGCAGTGTCTCTCCTGTTCTTTTCTCCTTCTTCTCCCTCTAGTTGGAAAGTCCTGCCTAACCTTATTCTGCCTCACCATTGGCCAAACAGCTTTACTTATCAACCAATCAGAGCAACTTATATTCATAGCATACAGAACAACATCGTCCATCATTTCCTTTTTACTTTCTATTCAAAAGGAAGTTTTAACTTCAACATAGTAAAATTACATATAACAAAACAGTTATCAAGTAAGAATTATAGTTAAAGTATCTAGTCTATTTGTATTTGGCAAAATTAAAGAAGATATCCTATCTATCCTATATTTGTGAGTCTAAGGTTTCATATCTACCTTATCTCTTATCATAACCAAGGAAAACCATAATTATAACTATCTAGTCTTTAACTACATCAAAGACCTCAGAAGGATATAATATTACCTAAGTAAACAGGAACAGCATTGTAAGCAACTTCCAAACATCTAGAATGACAGAGACAGCTGGCTACCTGGACAGTTACCCAAACCTGTAGAATGTCTGGCAGTTTCTTCTGTGAAGCAGGAACCTGAAGGACCATCTTGTCTTGCAAAGTTCAGTGGTCACCTTCTGCATGTCCAGTTTATACAACATATTATCAAGCAGTCAACACCCAGTGGCTAATTTTTGCCACAAAGAAAATCAAATTCCATAATGAGTTTCTGCAATGCCCATTATCTTCTCTAAAGTAGATTGGTGTTACCAGGAGCAGACATATCTCAATGTCCAAAAAGTCAAATTTCTTAAAACATTTTAAATGCCATATTTTGTAGGTCTTTGAAGTGTTTGAAGATTACCTACCTAATTGAAATATATCTATGTATACCTTGAAAACTTAACTAACATGATTATAAGTTTGATTATCATAGATGACTAATAATCTGCCTTTCTTAATTATACATTATAATTTCAAATGAGCTACACAAACATAATACCTTAAACAAGAATAGAAATATACATACTGTATGACAAAATTAACTTTAAATTTGTATCAATAAACTAAAATCCATAGCATTGAAAGACATTTCAAAAAAGCTGTTACTCTTTAAAAGTAGATTCAATAATCTACCCTTTCATCCTATCATATCTATATCCTACATTTCTATATCATATCCCCCTTTCTTCTTTTAGAAAGATATTGACTATGACCAATAACAATTTATAATCAACAACCTAAACAAAAACAAACATCCATAATCCATTTTTTGGGAATGTGGGCATAGTTTTCTAGGCTACTTCCTGCTGATAAATGACACTTTATTCTTATGGGGATCCTGAGAAAATTAATAATTATGGTCAAGCCCTGACTGGAATAGTCTGTGATGTTGTATTTTTTGAAGTAGTTGCCTTGAAGCTGTTTGGATGTTGGATCATCTGGGCCTCTGGGGGGGTCTTCCTTGATCAAAGCATATTAGCCTGGAAGCAATCCATAGGTTCTCATCTTCTATGGAAAAAAAGCAGAACCTCTTTTCCAAAGCAACCCATACTTAGATATTAATTTTGAAATCAGGATATCTTTAAAATATACATGTTCATTTAAGTCAGCAGCTTTTACAATCAAATGTCTCTCTGAAGTTAAAAATCCCAAAGACAATATAATCCAGACTCATGGCTTATTTTTTGTATTACTTTTACTATCTCTTTAAAGACTTTATTTTTTAAAACTTTCTATTTTTTATATAACTGTCTATATTTGTTTTCCTTTCTCTTTTAAGTCTATGTATATTTTAATACATATTGTAAACTGTTTAGAGGTTTATCCTATCTGAATCTGTCTTATTTTGAATTTATAATCCTTTTCTGGCCAGGAGAGACTTTAAACTGCTAAACTGAGTGGCTAGGATGAAAAGCATTTGGCTGCTGACTGCCTATTTCAGCTTTTCAACATGGCAGAGGTAATTCACCTCTGGCTCTGGGCCATGTGTACCATCAACTCTCAGAAGCAGTGGGTCTCCGCCTCCATTAAAGCAGTGTGTAGCCCAGAAACCTTTTTTTTTTTTTTTGGTACTAGCAAAAGCTAAATCTATCATGCAGTGCACTGTATACCATAGTGGGAATTTGTCATGTTACACTTAAGTTCGAATGCTATGGCGTCCCGCCACCCACATGAGACACGAAGCAGGAACTTGTTTTTGGCTCCGTTTAGAATTGCTTATTAAGTGTTCTCGGGTTTCAGGTGGAAACTTGAGCCAATTCATCAGGTGCCATTTGTAGCTGAAAGTTTTCTTGTGTCCTGCCTGGTCCACAGCTGCTCAGACCCAAACAAGCACACAGAGGCTTATATTAATTACTACTTGTATGGCCTAATGGTTCAGGCTTTTTGCTAACTAGCCCATATATCTTAAATTAACCCATTTCTATAAACCTATACTTTGCCACATGGCTTGCAGCTTACCAGTACCTTACATCTTGCTTCTCCTGGTGGTGGCTAACAGCGTCGCTCCTGCCTCTCTTTTCTCCTTCCTCTCTCTCTAGTTAGAATGTCCTGCCTAACATTCTGTCTCACCTTTGGCCAAACAGCTTTATTTATCAACCAATGAGAACAACATATATTCACAACATGCAGAATGACACCACCATCGAACAGGGCTAGTGGGGACCATCTTAAAACTACCATGTATGATATTTCTAAACAAAGTACTCATCCTATTTTATCTTTTTTAATTTTTATTTTTAAGATTAGAATATAATGAGAACATTTATCTCTTGCCTTTCTTCCCTCCCAATGCTCTCATATGGACCTCCTCACTCTCCTTCAAATTAATAGCCTCTTCTTTCACTAATTGTTATTGCATGTGCATATATATGTGTTCCTATGTACAACCTGCTTGGTCTGTATAATGTTACTTGTATGTGTGTCTTCAGGGCTGAAGACTCTCCTACTGTCCTCAGTCGCCTATAGTTCTTTGGAAGGTTGAGGCCTTGTGGGCTTTTCCCCTATCTTCATTGGCATGACCATTGCTGTGAGGAAAACATACCTGAGTGAACAACTGATAGAAGGAAGTATTTGCTTTGGCTCATGGTTTCATATGGTTCAGTTTGTGGTCATATGGTCACTTGGCCCCATGTACTTGGCCAGAACACAACTGTGGACATACATAGTAGAAGAGCTTGGTTCTTGGTGGACAGGACAGAATGAGAAGGAGACAGTTGGATGACAAGGACAAGATATCCTCCAAATACCTACTTGGTGGCCTACTTCCTCTGACTAAGCTCTACCTCTTAAAAGTTTCCAGAATCTCCAAAAATAGCTGCACCAACTGTGGATGAAGCATGTGACACATGCACCCACATGTAAGAAGGGAGATTTCAACCTGAATAGTGGCAAGGATGTGTTGACTGAGGAAATGAATAGGATGAAGTAAAACTCAGAGGTTCATTTCAGAGCCATCTGTACACTGAGCAAAGTTTGAGTTGAAAACCAGCCAAATCAGTCTTCAGCTATCAGTGTCAATCCATCTCAAATACATGTAGCAAAGGTTATTGATTGAATAAATATTGGGACTAGTAAGCAACTCTAACAGCTTATTCAGAATTTATATTTCTCATAGGTATTTGGATGAAGAAAGGGTATTTTCCTATCCATTTTTCCATGTTCAATTATGCTTATGCAAATGCTTTCTGCAGACACTGGTTTTTTAAATCCAAATAGCTCCAAATTTTCATGTTGCTAATGTATAAGGAAACTTGCAGATGTCTCTGAGGTTAAAAGGGTGTGAGGGCTTAGACACACTCCAACAATTTAAATCCATGTACTGCTTTGGACATTATGTTTCTTCCCCTTACCACCAACCAACCTGTTCCCAGCTTTTCCCACTCCAGCCTTGTGATTCCAGACACTGTCCTTAATCTCTCATAATAGAGATGAAACTACATTTATTTCTTGTCTTTCTTCCCTCCAGACCCTCCAATATATACCTCCCCACTTTCCTTCAAATTCAGATAGAAATATTTGATTAGTTTTAATTTTTCATTATGAGATGTCCATGAGCCTTTAGGCCCCAGGGGCAAAATGCCATGATTTGAGACAGAAATGTCTACATTAGGTACATTTACAGAGACATATCAAAATTAATTTGAAATCCATTAATATTATTGTGTTTTTAACCATTGCCGCTAAGTAATACCCAGTAGGAGATTGATTTGGTTTATCCAGGAGAGTGTAACAAAACAACACAATTGGGGTATCTTCTTAACAAAAGAAAATTATCAGAGTTCTCAACTTTATAGGAAATCCAGGACTGAACATACCAGGGTGTGGTGAGGGCTGCTTCTTGGCCTTAGTGATGCTTTCTCACTACATCTGAACATACTGGATGGAAAGGACAGCTACCTGGGATCTTTCTTTAAAAGAACTAATCCCATTCATGAGGGCTCTGCCTCCATGAATTAACCATCTCCTAAGATCCCTCCACTCCCATATACCATAGCATCAAATTTTGGAAAGACACAAATTGTTGGAGCCCATTTAGGTTTCCTAGTGGCTTTACCCAGCAGGTCTGCATAAAGAGGATGATTGGACCACAGGCCTGAGTACCAGGTGTCTGAGATGGTCTGTACTTGGCTGTGCTGGGGGGAGACCTTTTGCTCTGCCCCTTGATATTCCTTTAAAAGCCCTTTGGCAGAGACAGGCCCTATGGATTAGGATTCAGGCCCTCCTGAGACTATCCAATGTTTTCTTTTCTTTTTTTGGATGGGCACTGGTGTAGTCTCTGTATTGTTGTTATCAAAATATGCTGCCATGTCAGATGTGTGGAGGCTTCTTCTGGGTCTGTTCTTGCCAGTCAAATTGCTGGGCTTCTGAATGTTCAGCTCTGCAGAGGAGGCCAAACTGCTTTCTAAAGTGGCCTTACAATTCACGCTCTGACAGCAGTGTACAGAAAGCCCTGATAACGTAGAGCACTCCGGTCCCGCCGGTGTTGTGGACTGGTGACTAGGGGATCTCCCAGCATTCCCTTCATCACTAGTGAGGCTGAACACGTTAGTCCCTGAGGTTTCTCTTCTGGGAAGCAATTGATTCTATCTTGAGTCCATTTTCTCATGGGTTTTGGTGCGTTTTTCCTCTTCTCTCCTCCTCTCTTTCCCCTGGTCTCATTTTATTCCTTTTTGTTTGAGACAGTTTCTTTTTTTTTCAATTTACTTTTTTTT